>OOFC01011804.1:4779-56559 GCA_900323345.1 Pseudochromis fuscus
GCTCAGTAACAGTTAGGGATCAATTGTGGGTTCAGTAGTTTGCTCAGCTGCCTTTAATCAACTGTTGTTGAGATAATTCAACTTAAATATTTAATATCACTTCAATGGTTGTTTCAGTTCTTAATGATTATGATATTTTATTGTAATAGATGTTGATTTATTATTTGTATTCATTATTATTATTATTGTTATTATTATTATTATTATTATTTAGGTAGAAATCATGACAAATGCACACAGTTCACAGCAATTCTGATCCTACTTGATGTTTTACATGAAGTAAGATCTGAACTGCTGTGAACTTTGTCTTTGTGCTTAAAGCCACTGATGTATTTTGGAAGCAGCCTGAACAATGACTTGCTTGTTTACATCCATTTTTGTGTCGACCTCGTTTGCTTCTAAGTCTGCAATGACAAACATTTTCCTTTTGAACTAAGACACAGTTTTCTGCTGCATAATATCTGTAGCGCTTACCAAAGAAAGTTGTTGTGCCTGAAGGTGCTGATGCATCGCTCCTCTAAGATTCGCCTCTGCGGGTCAACAGCTGACTAAGTGGTCAAATCAGACTGAAGAAGCCTGAAAGGTGGACTGAATCAGCAGATACAAACACTGGGGCAAGTCCCATGATCAGACCGAGCTGAGCATCTCTGTACTGAACATAGCTAAGTAACAGAAAGTAAGGGATTACATGAAAGGTACATACCCTTTCATATAATTCCTGGCTTCCTGTTAGTGTCAGTGAGTATTCGTGGCCCCATGGAGTTAAAGTTCAGTTTGTTAGACAACTATGGATCAGACAAAAATAGAATTACCGTATTTTCTGGACTATAAGCCACTACTTTTTTCCGACACTTTGAACGTAAACACCGGTGTTTCTCATGTGTCGGCGGCACGAAGCTTGTTGGCATTTACAAGTTAGCAAGCTCCATGCCGCCGATACATTTAGCGTCGTCACATCAGACCCTGTCAGAGTGAACCACATGAAACTGTTTGAATAAATTCAACAGCGGCTTATACACAGGTGCGCTCAATAGTCTGGAAAATACGGTATCTATTTTGTAGGTAGATGCATGTACAGGTTAACATTGAAGACTAGGTCAGAACCATGGTTTCATTTTTGTACCTCTAAAATAAAGTGTCATCATTTGTAAAACAGATGTTGTATGAAATGTGTAAGCTGTCACAAGTATATACTAATATATTTTATAACACATTATTCTATTTTACTGTGATGCTGTGATCATGTCCCAAATATTTTCATGCTTTCAAAGGAAAATACAGATGAAAGTGTGACTGCATGTTATCTTCTTGATACTGAGAACATCTTGCAGGGGGTTGTAGCATCAAGATGATAGATCCTTTCCAGTTTTAAGGCAATAGTTGAACAATTTGAAAAATATATACATATTCACTCATGTACTCTCAGTTGGATAGATAGCTAGAAACCAGTATCTTTACACTCATATTTTTTTTTCAGTAACTAAACAGCAGAGGCACGTTCATTATTGATCTGTAGCTGAGCTGGTAGGTGGATTATATTGCCCTTTAACCGAACCAGGCTAGCTATAATTATCTCTTATTTCCATCTTATGTGATGAGCTAAGCTAACCAGCTGCAGGCAGTAGCTTTGTATTTACCAGACAGGGTGGTATAAATCTTCTCACCTAACTCTGGGTCAAAAAACAACAAAGCAAATACATTTTGTTTTTGCATATGGAAAAAAATTTTATTGTTACAGTTGTTAATAATCAAATGTAAAAAGAAAATAATCAAATTACACACATAGTATGATATTAATGTCTGAAGCTGGATGCAGTAGATGGATAATCAGTGGTATTTTTGCTTGTTTGCTGTAAAGGGGAACAGAGCTGTATTTTTTTGCATCTTTAGATGGTTATTTCTTGCTTAATTATTATGCGGTGATATATTTTAGCAAAACACTTTGCCAGCAGAATTTTTACACACCTGTGATGGGCAACCTCACATCTAATCAAATTCAATTTGGTTGACTGTAATGCCACAATTACACCTTGAGGGAAGAGCAGAGTGAAGCCTGTAGTCTTTGGATGATTAAATTAGAACATGTTATTAAAAAGGATAATGAGTATGTGAAAGCAAACATTACGCTTTGATTACTACTCTCATCAAGAGGTAATATTTAGCTAAGTGAAAAACAGCTTATTAAATGCCCAAGCTTATCAGGCAAATAGTATTAGTGAATTAACCAGTAGCTCTCTCCCTACTCTCTGGATTGTGTTTGCCTATAAACAAGCAGTTTTGCAGCTATTAATTAGAGCGAGGATGTCCCCTCCAGTCCTGAGAATGCAATGTGTGCACATGTTTAGTCAGTCTACTTTTAAATACAGAATAATGGTAATGTGGCTGTGTTAATAGCTTTACACGTGGCCTTTCTAGCTTCTCACCTGTCCCTTTAATAATATTATGTATAATAGAATTTATACAAGGTAATAGTTGTTGTAGCAGTACTTTTATACAGTATAGTATGTAAGCAAAATATTCTGAATACCAGTCTAAATATAAATCACACGCAAGGCAAACGCTGTAGCTTGTGAAGGGTCCAATGCTGCATTGTAAGCAAAGTGATTTGAGAGCCCTTTTTCCCAGGCAGGTAATTTGATTCTTGGAGGTCGATGTCGGGTGGTTTTGGGGTCGCCCATGTAGCCAGTCCCCATTCTAATAAAACCAGAGAGCGGTGAAGGACCAGGAGGCTAAAAACCCCCATTAACTTCTTTCCCATCAACATGGGGACAGGTAACCTAATGACCCTGCAAAGCTGCCATGCTCCCTGATCATGTGACCTGGGAGTTGGTGAGCTGATTACTAGGCAGCTGGAGTCAGACATCATTCTGGGAGAAAACCTTCCTCTAACCCTGAGGGGATAGGAGGAAAACAGACTGTTAGTTTGTTTAATGATTTTCTTTTTTCTTGACAGTGGTAAGGCATGTGATAGTCAGGCTGGGAAACTTGATTAACCTCGGTCCAGAGGAAGATAGCTCAACAAGTAAATGTGTCATTGTTATAATTTGACTATTCATGATCTGCTGAACATTTTTTCTTGACCTACAGTTCAATACACACCAAGTATTTTATTTTTTTGGTCAGTTTAAGGAAAACCTATATTCTTTAAATAGTCCTAGGAAGGTAAATCCTTTAATGACCTTCTGAGTCTTCTCCTGGGTCGACCATCGACATATTCATGATAAACAGAAGAAGGTTTTTTTCTTATTTAAGGTTTTCACACACCTATTCTCTAATGGCACGTCCCGCTGACATATACATAAACTTCTCGAGAAAGGAGCTGCTCTTCTGGATTTACGTGACCCCTACGTGTTTCCTTTACTGCCACACTCAGGACAAAACATTTTAAGCCCGGCTATCAGCAGGTTGTTCATTCTGTCCATCACTTTCATATTGAATATTGTCACCTGTCAGGGCTGCTAGCGGGGCTTTAGACTTTTGTTCTTATCATTTAATTACTTTCGTTGCCTCTTCCACTTACCATCTTTCCTCTTCTCCTCCCCTGCTCTCCACCTTCCCTTTCTTTCCCCTTTAGTGGGATGCCATCACAGAGATGGACGAGCACAACCGACCCATCCATACTTTCCAGGTTTGCAACGTAATGGAGCCAAACCAGAACAACTGGCTTCGTTCCAACTGGATCTCTCGGCAAGCGGCGCAAAAGATCTACGTGGAGCTTCGCTTCACTTTGCGCGACTGCAACTCCATCCCCTGGGTGTCAGGCACCTGCAAGGAGACCTTTAACCTCTTCTATCATGAGACCGACGAAGCTCACGGTGTCAAATTCAAGCCTGCACAGTACACCAAGATCGACACCATTGCCGCCGATGAGAGCTTCACTCAGATGGATCTGGGAGATCGCATCCTCAAGCTCAACACAGAGGTGCGTGAGGTGGGACCCATGACCAGGAAGGGCTTTTATCTGGCTTTCCAAGACATCGGCGCCTGCATCGCGTTGGTTTCAGTGAGGGTTTACTATAAGAAATGTCCGTTCACACTGAGGAATCTGGCCTCATTTCCTGACACGGTGCCTCGTGTGGACTCTTCCTCATTGGTAGAGGTGAGGGGGGCGTGTATTGACCATGCTGAAGAAAGAGACACACCTAAACTGTTCTGTGGAGCTGATGGAGACTGGTTGGTTCCCCTGGGGAAGTGCGTCTGCAGCGTCGGGTATGAGGAGATTGATGGCTCATGTGGTGGTAAGTCCTCCAACCTTTCTCACCCTGATTTTGCTTTTCTTCTACCTAATGTAGCATCTATCAACTCTAAGACTTTTAAACCTGAGAATAAGCTGGTTTGGGTTCAGGGTTGTGTGGATGTAGCTATTTAAATGGTTTGACTAATTGGTTATAGTTATGTAAGCACACTAGTCTCTTTGATTGTGAGTGGTATTCTTATTTTGTGTTGACTGCATCATAGTAGGTATTTATTTTCAGAATTCACAATCTGAAACTCAGGAAAAATTAGATCAATTGCACTTTAAAATAGCGGGGAACACTGCAAACATGTACTAATCTTATCTCTTTTCTCTCGCTAGTACATCTTCTGTATATTCTCTCCTTATCTCATTTACAATATTTTGGCTGCTTCATTTATTCATATAATCTCACCAAAATGTGACAAAGCATTCAGTATGATTCAGCAACCTCCCTAGGAAGTCAATTTCTTACTTGGTTTGTATAAGTATTGGTGCATCCACCAGTCAGATAGATAAGCGATATGGAAAGATGAAGTGACTGATATAATATCTGCAGGGATTTATTTTCATCTACTTCATGCATTTTAACAACAGAGGCTGTCCATCTATCTGCAAGCCCCTACAGTGCAGGTACACACTCACCCTGCTGTCAGACATCAAAGATTTACCTTTATTTCATTCAAGCTTCATTCTCCTTCTCTCTAGTATTACTAGCTGCTAACTGTGTGGAGATTAGGATGAGATAGTGTGAGAGGTTTTGCATGTGTAGGATGGTGCACAGTTACATTATAGGACTTTTTGTAAGAGGTTTCAATGTAACTGTGGTTATATCAAGTAGTAACTAGCTTTTTATAATGACACAATTTTTAAATAATGTTATTGAGATGGATGTTTGCTTTACTTTAAAATCTGTGTATCGGTGTAGTTTATATATCCAGAGAAATTAGTGCAAGTGTGTGTGTGTGTGTGTGTGTGATGAGGGATGCATGCAACAGTGTGTTGTTGTGTATATCAGTAGTCTACCACCCGTTGTCCCAGGGGCTACCTTGGTGTGACAGATTACCTCAGCTGGCTTGGTAGCAGTTTGATCCTTAGCTCTCTGATATGAGCTTTAGGTTATCGCTGGCAGCACCACTCTCTGGGAGTTCTAACTTCAAGAAGGTCCAATGTAACTCCTTTTCACACTGAAGAGAAAGTAGCAAACGCACACGTCTATTATTTACAGTAAATATGGTTCCATACTACAAGGTGCTCAAAAAAATCTCTCACTGACTACATGCAGAAATTGAATGACTCTGTTATCCTGATCAGTAACAATATGCAGTCTTCTGAGAATAGCTGAGATTGATTTTATCACCAGCTGTTGCTTTAAATCCATAGCTCAACACACACAGAATGTTTCTACATCCAGTTTTATGATATTTGATAGTTTTGGATCAACAAATGTGCCCTGACCTCATTTTGGTCATAATAAAGAATATGCACAATACATCTAAGTATGGCGCAGATTTAATGGTAAACTACATTTTTGTTCCCCACCAGATATAATCTATTGATCTTACATCACCACAAACTACAACCTACTTTGGTGCACTTTTGAAAAATGCTTTCAAGACTGGTTTCCTCAAACCATCCAGGACCAGATGTCCTTGTACAGTTGATTACGATTCATCTTGTGACACAGGTCGTGAGGCTTCCCAGCTGCATTTGCAGCTGCACTGCAATCAACAGGCCAGGGGTGAAACTGCAGCTGTGATTAGAGTCTGACTATTCCTGGATGGTTCTTTCATCCATGTCTGTTCTTTTAATATTTGTAGTTATTCTTATGCATCAATTGTATGACATCTTAGTAAATGTACACAAACTTGGGACTTTGGGAAAAACAGATGGCAACGTCTTTTTGTTTTGGAGACAGTTTGAAGAAGGATTTTCAGGCTTATTCTTTATGATTGAGATGACGGCCGATGTGGTACCTCCCTGCTGTCTGTGCCAGGTTGTTTCAACTGTGTTGCATGCATTATTGGACCTGCAACTGACTGCACCACAAAATAACCCTGCAATGCCAACATGTTTGTGTATATTTAAATGATTATAAAGTATCCTCTAAAGTGCTGGAAGTGGCATTTACATATGCTGGGAAAAAGTATTTGACCCTACAGATACTATTTTTGTGTATTGGTCACACTTGAAATTTCATATCATCCCGCAAATTTTAATATAAGACAAAGATAACAGAAAACACAAAATGTCGTTTTTCAATGATTATTTCTTTGATTGAAGGAAAAGTGCTGTCCAGCTGCACCTTGCCCTTTATGAAAAAGTAATATCCCCCCTAAACCAGGTAACTGGTTATGTCACCATTGGCAGCAACATCTGCAGTTAAACATTTGCGATAGCTTTTGATCAGTTTTGTTCTTTTTCGGCCTATTTTGTTCTTTGAGTCATTCACAGGTGGATTTAATTTGCTTGCTTTGAGTTATTGTCATGCTACATAACCCATTTGCACTGGAGCTTTAGGTCATGAAGGAGGCCATTTGTGCCCATTGTCTGTGTTATTGTGGAATCATGTACACTGACTTTATCTGAGACAAGTGAGACCTGCAGTTCTTTGGATGTTTGTCTGGGTTGTGTTGTGATCTCCTGGATGAGATGTTGGAGAGATTTTGGAGGCTGATCACTCCTGGGAAGGTTCACCACTGTTTCATATTTTCTTCAGTTGTCCAATTGTAGATAGTGGCTCTCACTGTGGTTCCTTGCCTTGGCAGTGTTTTTGTAATTTTAGAAACAGATGGATACGGATAGAAGAGCATCTATTAACGTCTAATCACGTCTGAATAACGATCAAAATGCATGTAAAAGTTAGAGACAAGTGTGAGAAACGCCTTGGGCAGATGGGCAGAAACTGACATATCCAGCTGTTATAAAAAGCTTTGGTCCAGCGTACCCCCCCACCACATTTGCTCCTTTGCTTCCAAGTGCAATGGGTGCAATTGATACATTGATCCTGATGATGATCGTTCGTTACTCATTCTTAAGCAGACGTTTCTGAGACGCATTTAGACGTTACTCTTGCTGCTCAATCTACCATGCATGTTCAAAAGATTTGATTTTGCCTCCGTCCAACCATCATCTGACGTAAATGTTTAGATGGAGGCAGATGGATTTGTTAAACAGCAGTATGGACAGATCCTTTAGATTGGGTTATCTGCCTCATATCAAAATGTGAGTGCTGATCTGAACTTTTAAGTGTGTCAAATACAGAAAAATAGAAAATATCTGACAGGGCCAAATACTTTTTCACAGCCTTGTGTATAGCAATAACTATTTACCTATTTAAGTCTAATCTGTCGTTTCCTATTGGATTTACAGATTACAATAGTTTCAAGTAACTTCCTTCTTCCCTTCTCCTCCACCCCTCGCTCTCTCAGAAGCAGATTTCACAGTTGGGTTAGGTTCAGCCCTTTGGGCAGTGCGATGGCATTTTACTGCAATGTCAGCCTTCAAATATAGGTCCTGTTCATTGTTCCAGGATTCAAACAGGCCTCGTTATTAAAAGCCTCCATACAAAGTACCGCTGGAGCACCTTGGGCATTGCAGGAGGGGACTGAGGTGGCTTGCTAAGTCAATGCTTTAATCCGCAGTTTACAACCAACTGCTATTTTAAATGCTACGGCTGCTTTACTAGGCTGAAGAAATGGCAGGTATGAATTATCAGTGATTTAAGTAAAATGCCATTGTTGATAAGTTATTAAAAAGCAAAGCATTGACCTTTGAGCTCTTCCTCTCCAGCACAATATGTTATGATGCAGTATTTACAGTTTCTGCTGTTTAGATGCTGTCACACTGGCCAAGACCTGTAATTTGAATAAAATGTTCTGCATGTGAAAAAGACTGAATTATTTCCTTTTCCATCCTGACAATTTTAAAGGAATATTAAATGTTGAATCTTGTTTATTGAAGTCATTTTAAATGCATCAGATCTGCTAACAGTTGATCACACAGGGATCACATTTCACTCTGGTCAGGTTTCATAATTAGAGCTGTGTTTGTATTTTGTCATGCTTTTTATTAGATATTCCACATGACCAAATACACATATGTGACAAATACCAGTTTGCTTTATTCATCCCAGAGAAAAGATGAACTGACTGAAGTCTGAGTGAAGGCTCAAGCTCCATCGAAGTAAGAACAAAGGACATGTTCTCCATCCAGACAAAGACAAATAATCTATTTTTCTCCTATTCAAACCCAGTTATTTTGCTCAGAGTACTACCTTAGGCCGAATCCCAATTCACCCCTTCGCCTTAGCCCTTAGCTCTACCCCTCTATTTTGCATGTTGACGTAAAGGGCCAGGGGTGTCCCAATTCCTGATGGGGGGGGGGCCAAGGGAGAGGGCTGTCTTTAGTGCGAGTCACTGGCAGCATGGAGGCACATGCAGCAGTGGTGGCGAAAGGAACACAAATAACTTAAAATAACCATTTGACCGTCAGTTTAATATGTAACTTATAGACCACTTGTTTATGACAAAAACACACAAGTTGAAAGAAACTGAACATGCCTGTCACTTGAGAGGACTACAGCTGCTGAGGGCATGGTGAATTGTTTGTCGCTAAAGTTGTCGCATCTGTATAGCACCATCTCTTCATCTCTGATGAAGTAACAGGTCTCGAAGGGTTGTCCCATTTCGTAAGGGGATATCTGACTCAGTTTTTAAGGGGAAGGGGTAAAAATCAGAGTTGGGATTGGGATCTTCTATCCTTTCATCAGCATGGCTGTTGCAGTATGGCTGATAATTATCAAATTTATCAGTGGAAAACAACTTCTATAACCAAGATTCTCAGATTATTTCATGTAGACTGTTTTACATTGAAAATATGCAACTCCATGATTTTAGCACTTGATTTAAAAAAGAAAGTTGTTAATTCATAAAGCCAATAGCAAGCCACATGCCTTGGTATTTTGATAGACAGTATGGTGATTTTAACATGAATACTTTAGCACAATTACATTATGTATTAGATATCTTTGAGGTTTTAGTTGCTAATTGTGCTTACTGCAGCTTTAGAAAATGAGATGTAGTAAATGTAGTGCACATTGGTTTTAAAGGCAGAGAGCAGAGGCAGAGAACAAGAGCTAAGAGAGAGGTACTTATTTATAAAGCAACCGATTTATCTCCATTAGATATGTCTCCATACCTTTCTCATACATAGAGAGGTGGGCATTGTTCTTTAGGCTGGAAAATCAGTACTTTGTTTTATATAGTCTGCTCTGTATCATTATGGTTGGTTCTACATGCATGTAAGAGGACATTTTGTTTTTGACATTGACATTTTTTTCCCACGTAAATATTTAATGCGTGTGCATATGTGCATATGCCACATGCATGTTGTGCATTACAACAAATTATGATTTACAGTAAAATATATATGCACTTACTTCCTCACTGGCACCGTTCCCGGCTGGCAGCATGCTCGGCAGCTATAGTGTGCCCATCTAGAGTCTAAATTCAGGGTTTCACATGCACACGCTCACACACACGCACACACACACACCTCAACATACACACACAAACAGACCAAAACATCAATAAGTGCAATCCTTGCTGGTAATGCAAGAAGACACCTTGCTCTCTAAATGATTGACACACATGCATTCAGTCATTCAGTGTCTCTCTCTCTCCCTCTCCAGCTTTCCACATCTTTCCTTCCCTCCCAGTGTAAGACAATCTAGCTGATGCTGTTATCACTCAGTGTTTTACAGCAGGTCTTGTGTGTTTGTCAGGCTCTGTGTAAGAGCTCTCAGCAGTGCTATGAATAATGTAATCACAGTGTGTTTGTGTGGGTTTATTTATACGTATGTGTACTTCTGTGTGTTTTGTGTTTGCACCAAAGTGGATCTTCCCTGTGTTGTACTGACGAAAACTAAGAGCAATCTATTTACATGTTAAACTAATGGCTTGCCTCACGCATTGTGAATCATTGTACAGTGCAACTCTCACATTAAAGAAGGAAGAATACCTAAAGGAATAAAAATAACACAACTTATTGAGACATCTTCACTTGTACTGTTGTATAGTCCATAAAATTTTAATTTTGTAAAAAACAAAAAAAACATACAGCAGACAGGATTGTACTGTTGTGCACCAAAGTGGAATGCAGCCATGTTTCCTGTAATTTTAGCCTTGTTATCTTCAGTGATCACAAGTCAAATATCAAATTATTTGGAGAACAAACGCATGACTTATCATTAAATGTTTCATGAAGGTGTTAACAGTGTTTTTAAGTCCAGCACCACACTAAATGCGCATCATTTTTGAGGTGGGCTACACATAGGTAATTGGGCAGATAAAAAGAACACCTGTGTTAATGGTGAATGGCATGCTGGTATAAACATCTTGACGAAGGTTGCACTGAAAAGACATTTTCAATTACAGTGTGAAGACAGTCAGACAACAATTACAGCACATATCCTTCAACCTGTCAGCTCGCCAAATGAGCTGTCACACACACATACACACACACACCCACACGAGGGGGTGGAGGGTGCAGACACAAAGACACGCATAATGGATCACATGAAACAGGCAAAGATACAAAAGCCCCTTCAACACAGCACAACACCTGGCGTTACGGTCAACTACTAATGCAACACACACACACACAGACACACACAGAAACCCAAAATGCATTCAAGCATTCACAACACAAGTGTTTATGCAAGAGACAACACTTTCCTCTGACAAAACATACACTAACAAACACACACAAGGAGACACACCAGGGGGTTGGGGCTGGCATCAGCAACAGAGCTGTTTACAGACGGGCCACACGGCAGGGAGACACTGTGACATTTCAGAAAAGGATGGTTTTAGTTTAACAAGCATGGCCCTTCAGGCTTAATTGGGAGTGTCTAGAGAAAGAGAAACAGAGCGCATATATGCCCTGGTACTGGATTGTAGCCTGTCACATGGATTGAATCCCACCCCACTCAGCATCAATGCTCACATGTCATGACCGGGGATGTCATGCGTTCAGTTTTCTTTAAGGGCGGGGGGCACAGTTTCACTATTCAATGGATTTCTTTTGAGAACTTTAGATACAATGTACAACCTAGAAAGCAGTCAGAGAGTGTAAACCTCCATCATGACATAATCCAGATGACTGGTGCTATAGATCAGTGGTCCCCAACCACCGGGCCGGGGACCGGTTCCCGTCCGTGAGGCATCTGTTACCAGGCCGCACAGAGTGAATGAATGATGTATATAATTTCCGTTGTATTGATTATTAGAGTCTGAAAGAGGTTTTATTTTGAAAATCGACCGGATTCTCTCTGACTTAACTTCTGTCTGTCCCTCTTGACACGTCAATACTCTTGTCCTGGTCACGTGATCAGAGACGTTACCCAAAAAAACTAGTCCACAAACTAGCTAAAATGAGTAAAAGCAAACGTCTTTGGAGAGCTTCTTTGCAAAGGGGGACACATTCGTTTTATATGCTGGTTGTGTTATTTTCTTTTTGCTGTATTTATCTGCCACACCTTGAAGGCCGGTCCGTGAAAATTTTGCCGACATTAAACCGGTCCGTGGTGCAACAAAGGTTGGGGACCCCTGATATAGACTGACCACTGCTGCCCTCTTGTGGTGAAATATTAACACTAAACTTTTTGACATTATAATATATAGAGATTTATTTATGTATTTGTTTATTTATTGAACAGAATCCTATCTTCTGATCCTGCCCATGATCTTATCATTTGTTTCTTAAGCAATATCGTATCTCTCCAACAACAACAACAATATTGAACTAGTGGTTTTTCTGTTATGTTGCTTGGACAAACAGACAGACAGAGTAATATAAACTCCTTGGTGGAGTCAACTGATTGCAACATATACTGTAAAACTGAAGTCTACACCAGTCTTCATGTGGTGTTGTGTGAAAATGACACAAACACATATGTCAACTTTACATATATATATATTTTTTTCAGTGAAGTCTGTTTATTGAGCTAAGATTTGTTAACTAATTTCTTTAAGGTAAATTAAATAATAGTCGATTAATTCGGAAAAAAATAAAAGATGGTTTTTTTGCAGCAATTTTTTTACTCAGTTAAACAAATCATTTTATTACACTTTGCAGACTTGCGTTGAACATCAAAATAATTTTGCTTTCTTAACATAAAACTTCCCACATTTTGTAGTACATAAAATTTACCATTAGTGTATAAGCTTCCTGTAACTCTAACTATGCTCTAACTAAGAAAAGTAGCCCACAAATTATTTCAGTCAAAAAAAAAACATTGGGAAAGAATAATTTGTCAGTAAATCTGTGTCAGTTGAACAGACTTTTTTTTAACTTGACTGAACTTTTTTCTGTGAGCAAACTATTTCTAATCTTATTATTTTTAATCTTCTATGCAGAGTGAGTTTGATTTACAGGTTAGTAGGTGTCAAGAAAATGTTAGTGAACAGTGGTAATGGTGGGTTAGCTGGTAGTGACTGCTTAGGGTAGATGAAGACAGTTCACATTCTTAACCTGCTGCTGTTTCTTATATTGCATTATCTTAACTCTTGCTCTTTTGTCCAACATATTTTGGTGGTGTAATGTTATTTATTTGACAAACTTACACACGTGTCTTGTGAGGATGACTACAATTCTTCAGCTATCACATCCTCTCACGTTATCCACACTCTCAATCTCACACAATCACAAACACATTTCTGATCAGAGACACCTACATATTTAACACTTGTCTGAGTAGACATTATGCAGTAGCTTTTGTTTGCTCTCTCCATACTCATTGTATTACCTTTGGCTTATGCTGCAACCACAAAGAATATAATTGAAAGCTCTTTGACAGAGTTGGTATGCTAATAGTGCCCATTTCCCCTGAGTTGTCATTAAGCTCAGTGTAGCACTGAAGGCTGGAGTTCTCCTGCTAGAGGCTCGATGTGGTTTGAATTATGCCCAGTGTAAATGATTCCAATCAGCCCACTGCTCCCTTCTGTGTCTCTACATGCTGTCAACATGCAGTGAATAATCACTGCACATTAGACAGTATTTCAAATCAAAACAATCAGTATGACACGTTAGTAATCATAACACCGATATACATTTGGCGCTGGAAGTGGTTCACCTAAAAAAAACAAAAAAAACAACTGCTCTCCTTAACCTTGACATGCAATCACATGCAGCAAATGAGATGAATGCTGTTGGTATGCTCTGTCACACACTTAGGTGCCTCATAGTACCCAAAAGTACAAGCATTCAATATGTTCCTCAATTGCACTTTTGACAAATTGAAAAATCATTTCAACCATCCAGGGACAACTTGGGAAACCGAGAATAATTAAATCACTGCAGATGGTTTGTTTGGTTGGTAAATAAATACTTCCCCCATGTTAATTAATTCAACAGACACGTACAATGAATGAAAACCATGCTATTTGTTCTCTCTCCACTCAGAAATGTGTTTTGCTGAGTGTCATTTGGGTGTGGGATGCTGTGCAGAATGACTGAAGTGCACTTTGATATTAGAGGGCGGTTTTTACATTTATTTGTTAAAATGGGAAAGTTTTCTGTGCCCACGTCACATCCAATTGTTCAGCAGTTTCATGTGTGTATGTAAACAAGCAAAACTGTTTTACATCACAGGACTGAAAATCAATCCTGATTAAATATCCAACTTATACAAGTGTGATGTGGAAGCCTGAGGTGCACATACACTGAAAATGGACTTGACATGTTACATCCAACAGCAAAACCAGATTAGATTAAAAAAGATGAGTGGTATGAATCACTAATACCTAAATTATGATAATACAAAACAAACAATATAGCAAAAACTTCATATTTCTGGGCCAAATTAATCATAAGAAATATCTATTACAAAAAAGTCACAAGTTCGTATAAATATTTCAGTATTTGTGTGGGACAGATGGCTGTATGTCTAAAACTTGTAATGAGAAGATTAGCTGCACAGTGTCTACACAGAACATTTACAAAAGCAGTAGCTGATTATAAAAACTTACACTGTCCATCACTGGTTCTGTCGACGACTCTGTACTGACTGTCTACAGCACTGAGTGACTGTAAAATCTTGTTATTACCAACAGACAAAGGTTTTGATTAAGGAATAAAAACATTGATCAGGGTTGCCAGCTTAAAATTCTCAATCAAAAAAATGGTTTTTCATGTAAATATTGCACAAACCCAAGTCACCGTGGAGCTGTTCATGACTCCATGTGTGTCCTCTCCTAGTTCCACTGTAATTCTCATTCTGTGTGATGCAATGGACTCTGAGCGTCGTCTCTTTGAAGTGTTTAGGTTTATCTGCCCTTGTGAGGTTCCACTTTTGACAGCTGATTGTGAAGATATATCATCAGCTTTTCACAGTAAGAAAAATGTGAATCTTGAAATGATGGCAGGGGATAATTCAAGAAGGTTAGAGCAGGGGTCAGGCTAACGTCAGGCAGGCAGAAAAGTAAAGTAGACCAAGTGTGACTTTAGTTTTTGAAGTGTATTAAGTCAATATTTGTGTCTTGTCTAAATATCTGTATTGATAAAACTGGAGAGAAGTAAAGGCATCCTGATAGGTGAGTGTGTGTTGGTAAAAATGAACATGAATATGTTGTTTTATGTGTGCTGCACAGCTGCCTCTATTTGCTCATTTACATTGTATATCAATTACATTCCTCCAGATTGGTGGTGCTTTACCTGCCTCTGTCTCCCCTTAAATCAGTCACTTGATGAGCATTAGAGGCTCTCATGTTGTCGCTCTTCAATCTGTAATTGAGAACAAATGCGGAGAGGGAGAGTGTTTAATTGGGGTTGTCAAGCAGGGGGCGGGTTTGTTGGGCACCTAGAGATCTCCTCATCTCTTTGCATTTTAACTGTTTAACGAATAAATTATGCAGATTGCAGTTTTTCCGAGTCCTAGTTGCGATGTGAACTTGCGGTGACTTCTGCTCGGCTTTTTTCCCCTCTTCGCTGAGAGTTACTTCAAAGCCTCAAAGTGATCAAAGACAGTTGAAAAAAATAAATTCCCCAACGTACCGGCACCCTGCATACATACATACAGCTTCTGCCTGTCTCAACACCGCACACTCTTTCAGTCAGAAAACAAAAGCAAGCGACACCGTCTGATGTTTTTTTTTTTTTTTTGTCTCCTCGAGCACAGTCCTGTCAGACATTGCAACATTTCAATTGATTTCCCTTTTCCCTCATGTGTAAGTGTGTGTGTTCTATTTTAGTGCACAAGCCAAGAGACTGAATTAGTCATTAAAGGGTATGTATAGTATGACATGGCCCAGATAACACATCACAGACCTCCATTGAAGAGCAGACTTGTCATAAATGAAAGTACATTTTAGGAGCTGTAGACAGCTCCTCCCAAGTTAAAAAAAAAAGGGGGGCAAAAAAAGCAGAGAAAAAAATGGGGTTATTTAGGGTTCAGCTGCAATAACGAATAGTGTTTTCTTCAGTTGTTTACACTACAGGCATAAAGTAAATGGCTTAATACTCTTGTGTCCAATATTCAAAACATATCCAAATACATGTTTTATCTGTCATGTTATAGCTTAATCATTTATGCGCAACCCTTGTTAGCGAGAGGGGTAGGGATGGAGTTTTGAAAAAATGCATTCATTAAGATATCGCTATCACCATCCAGCTTTTCCTTATGCATACTGATGGCTGGATGTGTGAGGAGGAACTCTTTAACTCACAGCTCACATTCATTCCTCCAAGGCACCAGTTTACATGATTTTATTGCACAGATGTTTTTTCACTTTTGTGTTGCATTTAGACTAATAAAACAACTTACACACACTAAAATAGAAGTAAAATGCACCTGTTTGGACGGCTTGATGTGACAGAGAGTTATTTGCACCTGCATCACTTTCTAGGCTGCTTGTGCCAGGGTGGGTGGTGTTGCACAGATGAGCAGACAGCACAGTCCTATTTTGGTAGACATTTTGGCATTAAACTCTGCTCGAGCCACACTTATCAAGAACTGTAAAAAAGAAAAAAGAAAAAACTGAGTGTAAATTAAAAGTTTGTTGGCTTGGTTTTCAGTGCACAAACATGCCTCAAAACAAATATCAGATCACAGATGTTCATGTGAGCAATGAAAGTTTTCCAGCATATTAAGTGCAAACTGAAATGTGCTTGCTTTTCTTCGCAATATCGACATAACTGACTGCACATAGATTATAGACTTATCCAGTGAAATAAGTACAGCACAGGTCTTAAACCTCATCAAAGCTGTCAGGACATTTTTAATTTAAACTCTCCTGAGTACGACTCCTCTGAAATGATGAAAGTGATTGCCGTTTTTATTCTGCAGAGCTGTTTCTAAATAAAACTATAATGCTCATACTGTTATGGAATGAAGAGTTGCCCAGTCAGTGTGACTAACTGATGGGTTTTTAATCGTTTTTGGACAACAATGGAGCTCTGTGGCACAGAGAAATAAGCTAAATGAGGTTTTGGATACACAAACAATATTTTGACAGCGTATTTTTATTGTTTCAACACAAATACTATGCCATTTGCTTTAAAAAAAAAAACATTCTGGATTTCCTTTGTTGCCTTTTGGAAAAATGTGAGCATCTCTGTGGATTTTAACTTTTAAAAAAATGTCAGCGCAGTGACAGTAGTTTCACCTCTGTCATACTCTTCCTCACCCTATACCTCTATCTTCTCGTGTATGACCAGTGCAGGAAGTGAGCCAATGACCCCAGGGTAGGAAAGGCTTTAACTAGCAGTAGGTGTCTCTCAATCTGCCAGACTGCAACAGCCAAGCCTGTTAGTCACACTGGTGGAGCTGCACACACACAGACACACATGCACAAATGTCCCATGGATAGACTTAATCCAGCCATTGAATGCGGCAAGTGGTGATAGCAGAACTGGGTCAGTTCTAGAGAAGACTGTGGTGTGAAACTGTTCCCCTTGGGGCGGATTGAGGTCTGAACTTTGGCTGACCCCCCTCCAACAAGTACAGCCATACAATGAAGCCTCCGAATTTGAATCCATTGGAATTAATGCTAACAACTTCAGTGATCAGGCTAAAACGTGGGCTTAAGCCTTGGGAAGAGTATTTTGGACAAGGATAAAATGGAGTAGCTGTAATTGGGTTTCTTCATGCTGAGATTAACTAGAGGACAGGAAGTTAAAAGCTGAGCAGCTGTGAATGATGAAGAGGCACTTCTGTTGCAGTGTACTTCATTTCCAGGTAGAAAAATGTTTGGGTTTATGATTATTATTATTATTATTATTATTATTATTATTATTATTATTGAAGCCTTTGTTTCTGTCGAGGAAAGAATATACATCACTAAACTTCATTATCCTTTTTACATTATTAAACACATCAACCTAAAATGTGGAAATGTTTGGTCCAATCTAAAGGAATTTTATTATATCTGTGTGCCCACAGTGCTCTTGAGCAAGGCCACAATGTTTGTGTAATTACTCTCACTGCCAGAAGAGGGTCACAAGTTTCACTCACACCCCTGTCCACCCGAGCATCCACTCTATTTATATCTTTTACTGTCTGGAAAAATGTGTAATATGAAAAATACAGCAACTTCATGTCATTTCTTGAAGCAGTTTTGTTTATAAAGTCCAAAGGGTAATCTGCATTTTTTTGAATTAATAACTAAAAGACTTTTTTTCTGAAATTGATATGGAGCCATATTAAGCACAAACAGCATTCTTCAATGAGGCCCCAATGTTGCCAGCTACACTGTAATATTTATATTGTTTGTGCTTGTTCATGTTGTCAGGTCAGTGAAATAATAGCAAAACTGCCACTACTCAGATACAACTCGTCTCATTGGGTTAAACAGCTCCATTTGTAGGACAGTTCACTTACCAGATTTTATGAATAATGGATGCGTAATATGGTAATGAAAATATATGGAATGATAAATTCCATAAATGATTGAAAAAACCCTCCATGCTGGACATCATGCACATTCATTTATTCTGTGTGTACATCTTTAGTAGTTACTTCCGTAGTTCCACCCATGTACAATTTAGGGTTGCAATTTAAGTTGTAGTGCTTGCCCACAAATCAGCAGAATGTTAGAGTATTGCCTTTTAGAGGCATTTCTGCTGTCATTACTCTTTACAATGGTAACGCTCTGTACCATTATGCTTCAGCAACCAGTCAAACGGATGGTTCATCTGAAATTCGGATAATCCCCCAAAAATGCAAAGTGGCTTTTTATACCACAGTAAAGGCCAACAGTTACAGAGACAAAGGAGCACTTTGCAATTTTATATTTTTTTACTATGTGTGTAGATCATGTGTGAAATAGAGGAGTAAGAGTAGCGATGGTGTGTGCAGATGACTGTGTGTAGGTGCACTTGTCTTTTTCTCTTCATCATCACCTCTGTGATGAAGAATGTGTGTTTATGTGTGTGTGCAATTCAGTATGTTTTGGAAACTTATCTACGTGTGTTTTGTGCATATTTGTTCTCATTGTCTGTGCTTTGTGCGTGCGTATGTGTGTGCTTATGTGGTTGTGCATCTTTATTATGTATCACCAGCTGCAGCTAGTAGGCAGCTCATCCCACTCCTTACATTAAAGCTGATGTATGCTTATTGAGCAGCCAGAGGCAGAGACTGGGGACCTGATTTATAAACCAATACAGCTTGTTTTATGGGGGATTGATCGGCCTGCGTCTCCATCACTGAAGCGTTCTCCTTGTCTTTATTCAGAGTGACAGCAGGTAATAAAGGTATGACAGTGAAAGAGAACGATGAAAGTGTTTACAATTATACTGTTTAGTGCCATCACCTTTTCTGACATTCATATATTACACTGTATTTCAGACATGTTTAAAAGTTGGCAACTTTAGACAGGAACCCATCCTCTGATCTTGCTCAAAATGTAGGTCTTTGTTCCTTGGGTAATAGCTTTTCTCTCAAAATCAAGTCACAGAGTTTTGTTCACAAGTTTTTTTCACAGTGTTGCTCACAAACAAAACAATGAAACCGACAAAGACCACAAATTGTGGGATGTAAATGCTGTTAATGAGTGTCTGGGGTGCATGATGGAGTGTTAGCAAGGTGTTTGAGTGTTATAAGATGTGTAAAATAGATGCAAAGAGCTAGAGCCACCACATTACTGGAAAAGATGCCTGTCAAGAGAGAAAGTAAGAGAGGGAAAGGGAGAGCACAAGAGGGCAACAGGGCTGAGATGTATAGTCTGGGATCACTGGTCCCAGGTCTCATCAGCAAGCACTGATATTCTGCCCATTTTGCAACTAAATAACAATATTCAATAATGAGGTGTTACTGATAACAATCAGCAGGGATCATCACAACTGCACAGTGATTATCTTTACTTCACACAAAAATTTTACACTATTTCTGTGTAGCTGTAGCATAGTATTTCTCTGTATTTAGGTGCAAATTGCATGCTAACTAGCTCAAGTATGTCTTGAGAATTGCTAATAATAGATGCACCTTGATGTATTAATGTACTGTAATTCTGTTTGACATCCTCTTCTCTTCTGTAGTCACCCAAACTCAGCTGATTCACAACAAGGCGTATGTCAGTTAATAAATGTCATCTTAATTTATACACCTGGCCACAGGACTGGATGTCTGCATGATCACAGGGATTAAAATAACTTTCTCCTGACTATTAACAGCAGCTTGACCAGATCATAGACAGTGATTAACATTATATGGGTGTCAGGGCACCAGAAGACCCCAAAGTGTCACACCCACACCTCTCAAGCTGACTACCGTCTGCCTGTTGTCTTACACACACACACACACACACACACACACCTGCGTGCCGAATCAATGACGAGGCCACTTACGGGCCACCTGGTTCTCTCTCTTGGTTTCGTTTTTCTCTGTCTCCTTTCAATCAACCCAAGTTAGACAGAAATCACACTGTAAGTGAAAAATACCATCAGCAGCAGGGGATTTCAAAACTCCAAATAAAAGAAGAAACACAAACGCACACACTCTCTGATTTACAGAGGTGCTGCGGATGAGTCCACTTCAACTGCAGGAATACAAAAGTGGAAATTTAATTTAAAGTTCACCATTGAGTTTTAACATGGTTCCTTTTATTAACACCTCAGGAAATTGCTGTTGTAGCACAGGTTCCTATTAATATCTAACATCAGGTTATGACACGTAGAAAAGTTAGTGGGAAAGTTGGGACAAAACGTGGCTTTAAACAACAATAATGTGACGGTAAAAGACTTAAAATTCATCCAAGATTGATCCTTTTATTTTTATTTTTATTTTTGTTAGTTGTAGTGACAAGTGTCTTAGTTTAGTACAGTAACATATTTCAACATCCAGGCCAGCGAGAAGATAATAGTATAGTGTTAACATTGCATCATCAAGCAGAACAAAAAAATAATAAACAATTTTGTGTCCATGAGTAAACAAAATAGCTCTTGGTCATGTTCAGTAGAGAAATTATGCAGCCCCAACAAAATAATTCAATGCTTAAGACAATAGTGAACGTCTACATACTGACAGAAGTGACTTCAATTTCAACATAAAAAAATCATGCAATTTAAAGTCTATGAACAACATGTTGCTTATTTAATAAAGCTGTTTGTGGGGAGTTTATTACCTTTTTTGGCAAAGGATGTGAGTTAAATGATCCATCCTGTTCATTACAAGCATGTTGTAGCTACAAAAAGGTGATAGAAATGTAAGAACATCAGCTGGCAAAGCTCTATGTGACATCAAGACACACCAAAAAACTGTTAATGAGCACACGTGAATATGTTGCTGTAGTTAATAATAATCTAACTCCTGGGCAATTTAAGCTGCATAAATAATTACTTTTTCTTTTGTCTGATATTTCCTACAAACATTTTAAGACATAGATGGAAAAAAAAATGTCTGTGCATTTCAAGATTTGGACCAGAATGATTAGAAGTATTGCAGATATGTGTCTGAACATAATCAGATAATGTGCAGTGTTGTATGTCGTTTGTTTTGAATATCTACACAAAGAAAGATGGAGGACTTTATCTGTGTATCTGAGTGTAGCAATGTTTTACACTATTTTGTCATGAAGTCACATCATGTTAAAGGAGATACACGCCTGCAATCTAACATGAGAAATGTTTAGTAAATAAGTTAACATGCTGTGTGCTGGAACATATACAACTTGTGTGTTTTGTATTGTTTCTGTTGTCAAATCTTTATGTGGAGACCTTTAGTCTCCTGTGTTAGTTAACAGCTTCCACAAGCCTCTGATTTTTCCCAGGAAAAAACTCCGCTCTATATCCAAGAGAGAGAGACTTTGCCCTTCACTTTGGTCAGTTTTATGCGGACAGTTTCCTCACATTTACAGGTTGCTCTGCAGGGAGGCCTTCTGTCATCCGCCTAAAAAGACAGGAGGGGGAGCAGGGCTGTAGCCTCTCTGCTGGACCCTCACAAGACTGTTTCTTCAAAGTGCAGGAGAGGGAGACCTCAGCTTCTTCCAGGACTTCCAGCAGGGGAGAGAAAAGCAGGAAAAGGGAAAAGAACAATGGCTGTAGTTGAAGGGTTTTTTTTTTTTTTTACACCTCTGTTTGAAATGGCTTGCAGCTGTTTGGGTGCTTGGGAGGGTCACCCACCGGTAAACAGGTGTTTATCAGGTGTCACAGCTGCCTCAGCTTGTTCAAAAAGTAATTATAGTTTCCAGGACAGCTAAGGGCAACCACCAGCTCTTATACCTCAAAAGAAGTTCTGTAATTGTATTTTTGAACCTGTTAACAATGAATGTGCTGTGAATCTGTGAGTCTTTGCAGCATAATAATATGAGTAAAAGAGGAAACACATGATGCTATACAGGCAACATGATGTAAACATGTCACTGAGTAAAAATGGCAGATTGGTTTGTTTTTAAGATGATGACAGGCCTGCTCTGCACTCCATTATTTAAAAAGTAATCTTCTAGCACATATCGTACACCTTTACAGACCACTTTTGCTGTTTTCATTACATATGGCTTTGTGTGTGTGTGTGTGTGTGTGTGTGTGTGTGTGTTTGGTGTTGGATTGCTTGCATTTGAGCTCAACAAAACAGGGTCAGAAACGCATATTGCCAAACCTCAATCTGAGTTTTTTCTCGTGCTTTTTAGCAGTCACGCAGACGTCTGGCCGTCCACAGCCTCCAGTGTTGAAGACTGAACAGCCAGCACACACACACACCACCCAGATAGATACACACTCAGTGTTCTGATTTGTCTGTCTGATAGAGTTGTCAGTCTGTGACTGGATGTCAGAGAGAAGGAATCTATTACAGGATCGATTTGGCCATGCAATTAGGTGGCAATGGGAATTTCGCATTTCACTTTTCTCTCTGTAACACTTGTCTCGTGGGAGCTTTGAAGGAGGGATAAAGTGAAATGCTGTGATGGCTGGCTGAGAAATGAAGAAGAGGCAGGATTATGAGAGGAGGAGGGAAAGTGTGTGCTGACAGATGAGGGAGGTGTTGATGCTGTTTATAGAAGCACATAAAAAACACAGTGGTATGTGAGATCATGTTTTTCTGTGAGTGAACAAAAATGCAATTACTTCCTTTGTAATTTGGCTGTTACTGATCTGCCCCTTTGGACTGCTCTTCCTTCTTTTACAGCTCATTTTGTTTTCACCTCTTTCTAACTATTTAGGACTTGCTCTCTAATTAGCTACCTCAAGACATAACAGCTTTCTAACCAGTATTTCTCTGTGCTTATTTGCATCATTGCAAAATGAGTAAATATAAAATTTTCGGCAGTTTTTTATAGAAAACTGGCCTTACGCTTTTTACCAATTTACATCGCAGCCATTTTTGAATCATTTTGAATGACATTCTCGTTGTTGCTTGATTATTTCATTCATTTAATTCACAAGTTAAAGATACATCATAGGAAATTTAAAGATATTATAGAAGTAACAATGCTTTTACTTTGAAAGATGTTATGCTCAGTACAGATAAACTTTGCATCAGCTAATTATAGATAAAAGCATGCATGCATATAACCACTAAATAACATTTGGCAGCATTGATAGTCCAAACATTCACATCCCTACATACCTAGAAAATTGCCAAACTATCAGCAGCATCAAGCTGAGTGGAAGATTGTTCTGATTTCCCCTTGTCACTACATTGTCTTACCTAATGGCAGCGAGAGTTTTGCATCAGGACATTGCCTGGCAGGATAGAAGAGGCCAACGGAGAGATTTAATGAAGCTTCTTCTGCCGGCTAATTAAAATCTTCCTCTCTCCCCTACTCTGTCATTAAGCAGTGTTTTAAAAGAAAGACAGGAGAGAAGATAGCCTGGGAGTTTCTGTTCTGCAACTCTGCTGTAGTAGCAGGCGTCTGTGTGTGGGAGGTGGATGTAGGATATAGGTACAGTATGTAAACCCTGTGAGTGTCTACATCTGTGAGGTTTCTTTACATTCTGCTTTATTCTGATCACACTGGAATCAAGGGGTAATACTGAAGACAAGCACACACACACACATCTGCTGCCGAAATGCTCCTGGAAAAAGAAATAAAGCTTTACCCAATATTCATTCTTCTCCACGCCCTCTGTGTGCCTGTGGATAGGCTAATGGGTTGCAGCATCATCCTCTGACACAAGGCATTTTCCTAATATGTTTGAACTGCTGGAGGACTCCACTGGGGTTTAATTGCAAGGGAAATGAACAGATATGTGCTTAATTAAATTCCTTTACTGAACCACGTTGTTGTATATTTGCATTTTACTTAGAGGTGGAGTTCTTCTGTTAACTATGCTGTGATTTAAGGAAAAGCCTCTCAGTTGTTGTCTAGGTGTTTTTGTTGTTGTTTTGTTTTAATCATGGTACATTCAGTTTCCTCGCTCTCTCTCTCTGTAGTTGTGTTTTTATGTAGCAGAGACAGGCTGGCTCAAGGGAGCTTTTTGGCTCACTGAACGTGTTGGAGAGCTGCACATTCAACAACTTTTAAATGATTTCAATATGCTTATTTTGATATACTGTACGTCTGCTTGAGGGAGTACCTAGCCCTAGAGCCTTGTGACTGTATTAAACTTTATTATGCAGGTTTTAAGCTGCATCACAGCTGCATTATGGCAAATACAGTAAAGTGAAAATGAATAGAAAGCACTGCCCTGCAGTGCAAAGTAGCAATAAACCATTTGAAAATAGGAAAACCTCATATTGGACTCTTGAATCACTTCATTTATGCATGTTTAGCTCTTCAGTCAGCATCTCTCAGTTCAAGAAGTGTATTGACAAAGCAGTTTGGTTGATGCTTCAAACTAAATGTTGACACAAGCTGCATGGTTAAAATGGCTTAACAAGCAAAGGCATTGTACTCGACTAAAATATTCCTTCTGGCTACATGACACTGTCAAAAGCCCTTTATCATATGTCTCTTGTCTTCTGCTCTTGTGATTTCAAGTTAACATTAACTAATTTAATATTGGGTTAATAGCAAACAGCCCCGGGCTGTGTCTGTGTTATGTCCCATCCAGTTTTCAAAAGCTACTGACTAAGTGAAAATCACACCTCAGACCTGCAGTCATACACTGACAAACCACATATATTCATTGGGAGCAGTGTATTATGTTTAACATGTCCATGAAGGATGCTGTGGACAGACCTCTGTGGAAAAACACAAAGCACTCAGAGGATTATCAGCCCAAAGGTTCAGCTTCTGCTTGCCAGTCATAAACAGCTGTTGTGGTCAGTATGAAGCAGGAGCAGTCCTGTGTGGATGCTCTGTGTGATAAACTTGTCTTGACAGTGAAACTTTAATGGAAAAGTGCCTTTATTTTAGGCTTTGAAAAAATTTGATAACTTGTAATTGCAAATGACAATTTTTCATTCTTTTTAAATATAGTCTCAGCTAAGCACTTGGCAGAGAGGCAAACTGGGGGTATCAACCACTGATCAGTCCATATTATGATGGTCTTATGTAAGACTTGTCTGGTGTTTTCCTCTTATTATTATAGTTTGGAAGTTACAGATTATTATTGTTTATTTCTAAATTTGTTTTAACACAATTTAGAGCAGCTGAATTAAAAAACAAAGAAAAATATTTAATTCGCTTATCTTGATTAAGTAAAAGCTAATGAACCAGCTGGCAAAACATTGAAGCCATACCATCCACTCATGCAACACACAATCTACCATTACATTTGACATCAATTCCTGATCTGATGAGAAAACAAGAAAATCTACCTAATACTGAATTCACAAGGCCTTCACTCGCTAGCAAATCTGTATGACAGACTATGATAGGAAAGGCCCCGTGTGGTGGATCCATTTATCCACTGGAAGCCACGTTGCTCGGACCAACAGCATCCAGCCGCGGCAGTGACAGCTTTAATTTGGTAGCTGGCGGTCAAAATGATTAGCGAACTACAGGAGGCTTTTATAAAGTGGACCAACTGCCTCTGCCAGCCATAATGTTGGAAGAGTGGAGCACAGGACAAGCAGTGAGAAGGATGTTAAAGCTTTGAGAAATATGTCAGGTGTGGAGCTACATATACAAATGTTGCACTGATTTTCATTTGACAAGATGTATGTGATGTCAAGTACAAAATGAACCATGTTTTTACTCTAAGAGATATTTTACACACACACACACACACACACACACACACATTCATCACCATTCATACCTTTATTTCATATGCAAGCAGAGGCTCAGCCACTGCTTCATTTTCCAGTTGGCAGGGAGTTGATGTGTTCAGATATGATTTATTGATCATGTTGAGCACATTAGTTTACCCACTGTGTTCAGTTAAAAAGCAATAACGCATTTTACACCCTCTGTTCCATGCGAATGCAATAACACTAAACTAATTACGCAAACTGGGGACAGCAGTGTGATTTGTAAAAGCCCGTGCTGCGTACTGACTGAGCCAGCTTCAGTGACATGCTGAAAATATTGGAAGTAATACAGCAAGATGTGATTAATTCATACACACCTTCTATTTACTGGTTTACATGGAAAAAGAGCCACAGGGCAGAGATAGTGTCTGTGTTTACATGCTAGAGCCGTCCAGATATTGGTTATTATCTTGGTTAGTGTGCACTCTCCAGCATGCCTCTCATATTGTGTTCTTGTCAGCTAAGCTCTCAATTCAAAATCAATTGTTTAATATATAAATAAAAAATATGCACTTGAATCTGTTATTGAGAGTACAGGTTCAATATTTCATACCAGTATTCATCAGTTTTAGTTCTGCTTGGAGAAACTAACAATGGAAAAAAAAGGAGAAAACATTTTGTTCTTAACAATGGCCTCAACAGACTATAATGAAGCAGTGTGATATAAAGGTGTGTATAAAGAAAAGCATGTCCAGATAACTTTTTTTCTACTAACAACATTTTTACATACTCTGTACAAGGATGAATGTGTATACATTTTACAAAAAAGCAAAAATCTTTGTCTCCAACAAATAGGGTTGGGTACCGAAATTCGGTTCCAAGTAGGAACTTTTAATTTAATTTAGGGAGTACCGGGTACCCATAAAAAAATTATAATTTCGGTTCCGCTTATCAGTTCCTAGACGCACTCTTTTTACACATCACATGACGCCACATGGCAATAGGAAATGGACCGGGGAAAGCGGTCAAAAGTTACCCTTTTTCCACCGAACGGGTTCCAGTGCTAGTTCGGGGCCAGATCCTAACTTAGCCTTAGGTTGTTGTGTTTCCACCCCTGTGAGAACTGGCCCCAGCTGCTAAACCTGGTGCTAAGTCTGGCTCCACTTCCTTGCTGGGCCAGAGCTCAGCACCGACTAAGCAGCGACTATGCTGTCGATTATTGTGGCTTCCATTTGTTTTGTCTGGTTGCCACGGTGACGGGGAGTTTGGGTCACGTGGTGCACCGTGGACGATAGTGACAGGTTACATTAAGGGGTGAATCACTTGCACTCGGTGAGGAGAGAGGCAGGACTTGGTATCCATAATATTTTTGTTGACCACTTAGCTATGTTTAACCATGCTCATCACTGCACATCACTGCAGTTTTTCTTTTGGTTACCACGTTCGCAAACTGTGTAAACTGTGTTGCAGTTGTACTCATTAAATCACGGAAACGCAGTTGCGACTCAGCGTGCTTTTTAGTTTCAGCACGTCAAACAACTTTTACCGGACATGATCTGCCTCTCAAGCGGCTTAAGGAGGGACTGGAAAGCTGCATTAACGATTTTGGCTGTTGATCTCAGTGTCGACTTGTAAAACCAGCAGACGATCAGCTCCTCCATTTAAACATTATTACAGTGGGGATGAGCTTCGCCGTCATATGCGATCAGTAAGGACATTGTGATTTCACAAAACTGAATAAATAGCGCACATAGCAACACAAAACTGTTTTGTTAACACAATCATGTTGTAACTAGAATCATTAGGAACCGGAATCGATAAGCAGAACCGAAATGAGAATTGAATGGTTAGATTCTGTCTCAAGTTTGGACGTGAGTCTTTTGGTGCTCAGACTCAACAAATTCAGACTGGCACACCTTTTAATAAACCACTAAAATAGTCTTGTCAGATGATTATAGGGTTATTTTATATAAGGGTTATTATAACGTTTTAGAAACTATTTTCAGTTCTAGAAAACTCCTGGAAGTTGAGAGAAACGAAAAAACAATTCAAATTCAACGCAAAAATGAATCTGCCTCTCATAACTTGTTATATTAAAGAGGACGTACTTTGCTTTTCCAAATACAGTTTTACAGTGTTGGGTGTTCATACTAAACATGGCCCAAGTTTCAAATCATGAGGTAAAGTCAAGTTCCAACGACCTCTGTGAGAAAAAAATGGCAACCCTAATGATAAACTGAACATCTTTTCCCACAAGCTTACACACCCAAGAGCCATGAGCCACCTAGACCTTTCAGGCCATTGTTCTGTCTTTTTCTTGTCCCCATTGTAAATATTTGTGAACTCTGCTCCAGCTGCTTCTAATATTTATGCTTCTAGTTGCCGTGTGTTATATATTTGTGACTAAAATCGCTGTTTTTGCAAGTGGATGCAAATCTTATAAATTACATATCCATTATTGTTTTACTCACGAGGAAATAAGTGCAGGAAAGCAACATGTTGCCCAGGTAAAACCAAACTTTGCCATGTCAGTAATTAAATTTACTCAAGAAAACCCCAAACTGAAGCCATTAATCCTAAATCCTGCGGTATTATTAGTTTGTGCACACAGCAGTGTATATGCAAATACACACATACACGCACATTTTCTGAAGCCGCTGCATTTCTGCCGCTGCTACGTCTCATATTAGGTCAATCAGTATTAATTTTTCCTCGTCATATGCTGTTATCGCTCCATAATAAAAAAACATATTAAACTCAAATGAAAAGAATAGCACAGGATTTGAGGAAATGTAGCATCCATCAGCTTTTTTCCCTCTCTCCCATCAGTGGTAATTGATATTTGAGGCCTCGTTTTGTGCTCCTGCTTCCTTTTCCTGAAATGAGCTTTTGGAGCACAGAGAAAACAGCTGAGGCGGTGGAAATGGAATTGGTTGTGTGTCGGTGCATGAGAGAGCGGGATTATCCCAGCGTAATGCCAGCCTTATTAAACGCTATTACACTCTATAGATCAGGAATCTGGAATCTGAGAAATCTGAAAAGAATATACTGCCTGTTCATCAGTGTTTGAGAGTGTACTTGTTTGTGCATGTACGCGCAGTTGGTATTGTATGTAAATGAGAGGTGTATTTATGTAGCACATTAATGCATGTGCTTACTGTGTGTTTGTAACAAGCAAAATGATTGAGAAAACATAAAGATACTGTGTAATGTAGCATGAGGCTGATCATGTTGCTTAGTAGTTTTGCTTTGATTTTGCATTTTATGTGTGGTAATGATGACACAAATGAGCTGTGGTGAAAAAGCTGTTTTAGCTGTGTCAAGATGTTGTGTGTCAGTGTTACATGCTTTCACACACATCAAAGAAGCTACAGACATGCATCTCCTGGTTTTTTTAAGAGCTTGAGAGACAGACCAGTTGTTATTTTGCACATAGTGGATAGGGACAAAAAAAGAGAAATCACAACACATCCACAACTGGAACCTTCAAATAAAGTTGGATAAAACATCATTTAGGACATGGACCGTGAAACCAGTAGGGCTGGTAGGGCCCATGCCCGATCAAAACTGACCCAGAAAAGTAAAAAATAAGGAAAGTTAAATATTAACCTGAGAAAAAACACCAGGTAAATAAATCACGTAGGCCTGCTGCGTTGTGTCTCACCCACACACCTTTCAGAAAGCATTAACTTGTACCCCGAACATTTAGCTGCTGACAGAAAGTGACATGTGTCAATCTAATCACTGTGATTCCTCGGCCACTTGATTCCAGCTCATTCTGAAAGCCGACAAGTGGAGCTTCCGTACACTACCGTAATGTAGGTAATATGTATGGAACGCTGCACGTCACAGCATGACTCCCCTGCATTACTGCTGTATTATATGTAATATATACAAAACGCTCCACTTGTCAGCTTTCAGAATCAGCTGGAATCCCGTCACTAGCACAAATGGCCGAGGAAATACGGTAAGTTGGTTTGTGCCAGTCACTCTGTATCACCAACAATACGCTCAGTGTTGGAGGGTTAAATAATATTTCAGCAACCCAAATATCATTATACATCAGCAGAAATGTAATGTTGTACAACAAGTTTTTTTCACATTACTTTAAATAATATGTGCAGGATTTCTGTTAAATAGTTAATTATTACTAGTAATAATAACTAAGTAATTGTTGATGTCAGTGTTTCAATGTGAGACCAGTTGTTTTGCCTGTGAAGTTTATAAGAGCATACTAGGCAAAGAGAAGTCTTATTTACGCTAGCCAAAGTATTCAACACAATCACCAGCACTCAGTCTCAGGAGCCTCACAATGCATCATGTTGTTCAGGTGAAAATTGAACTCCAATGCGGCTGGAGAAACAATACAACGTACTGCCATCATGACAGCCAAAGTGTGTTTCATGATAATGGCAGGCAGCTGAGCCTGAAAACAAGCTGAACTCTCAGAATTTGGCTCCTAAAGCTGCAAAGAGAAGCTGTTGTTGCTTTATTTATTAAATATTTCCAAAAAGGAAACACACAATGAGAAAGACAGACACACACACTGCACAATCTTTCTGGTGCCTACAAATCATCATCTATAGCCTACATACATTTTGAAAGCATATGTATACCGTACACCGGCAAACATAAACAGGATTATAATAGATAACTGTGCAATGGCAAGTTTTTTTCCCCATTTTTTCATTACAATGAGTATGTGTAAATGAACACATCTACCAGAGGAACATGTTGACACTGAATATTTCTACTGAATCATCATTGACAACATGTAATTTCTTCTCCTTCTCTGACAATATTCACTTGTAGAAAGTGAAGTTAAAGTTAGGGCAAGTGTGTGGTTAGAAATTCAAAAGGTGAATAGTTTCAAGCAGAAGGCACAGCAATTTTTTAAACATGAAACCAAACCCAACCTTAACTAAAAGGTGTGTGTTGCCTAAAGCATAAACATTAGGATTTAAACTTTGTCACGGAATAGGATGCAGCCAGTCATACATATGCCATACAGGCCTACAGGCACCCACACTCACATACACACAATTTTCTTCACTACCCTTAACAGCTTATTTTGGATGAAGCACCTAAACATAGGTCCCTCTACAGGCCCTTTAGAAAACATCCTTCAACTCTACATTCACACATTAGCCAGACACTCAGCTGTATCTTTGGTTTTGAGTGTTTTCTGTCTGATTTCCTTCAAACTAATATGCATTTAATTTTTGGTATATTTTCTGTAGTACATGTTCTTTATGTTGAGTACTGTATAAATGCTTGGACATGTTCTGACTCTGCCTCATTGTGTCTTTGTACATGCCTTAGTCCATTGACTGGCACATTACTGCAGCATTCAAAAGAAGGGGTGATTCAATCTCTACCAATCTTTAAATTCTACTGGAAACTGGTTTTTACATGAACTAACAGATTGCCAAAAAAACCCCAACTTTGCCAATATTAGTGAGTTTAAAAGTGTGTTTGTGATTTCAGGCAGTGTGCAGGGAGGGTGTGCCATCCTCAGATCATTAACAAGAGAAGTTTGTGCTCCAATTGTGTTCATTCTTCCTTAATTAATGGAAAACACTTCCCACTATCCCCATGAAGGCACACTCCATCATCTCAGGTGACTGCACTTCGAGTGTTTTCTGTCCTTTGCTGTGTAAGTTGTCTGAACTCCTACTGGACGAGGAAGGCTTTCCACGTACAGTAAAGTATTAAAGTAAACCAAGTAGATGTTTTTTTCACACCTGTGAATGCTATGTCTTGGTTAGACATTAAATAACTTAAATGTTGTTATAGTTTGCTACTGATACTTATTGTATAGCATTAGGTTCTGGTGAATAATACTCTGGGTTGCATACAATGGATTGACCTCCTCCTGGACTCCTTCAGATGTGGCAGCAATAGAAGTTGTTAATCTGTCTTGTCTCTGGCTCATTCATTTCCCGCAATTCCTACTGTAACTTTACTTATGGCACATTTCCACTGGTGCCACCTTGTTTTGTGTCACCCCGAATCAGGCTGCCTCGGTTGCATTTCCATTGCTGAGGATAGTCCCTTCTCCGTGTAGCTACCCGCCTCCTCCATGTAGCCCGTCATAAGATGAAGGAGGAGAAAGTTGACGAAGTAATCTTCATAATTCTACTGTTGTGGCATCACAGAAAGCAGTTTGAGGATTGTCTCTGGTGAGAAATTAGTTATTTTTACTTCAGATATGTTGTTAATTCATCAAGTTAGAGCCTGGTTAAAAACTTGCTCCAACGTTTTCGTAGATGTGAGCTCTCACTACAACCTCCATCAGCTGTTCCACCGACCGGGTGTTCAGAGCTCACGTTTTTTTCTGCTGATGTTTTTAAATAAAACTTTAATGTTGCACTAAAGCCTGTGATTGTAGACTGAAGATTTGATTGTAAATTGTAGATCTATTTAGTGGTTTCCCCAGATAGTAGAAACTTGTTCTTCATGCGATGCAATGACGCAGTAATGATTCCGACCAATAAGATTTTAGTACCTCGTACCTGATCGGGTACTTTTTTTGGAACGGCAGGAGAGGAGGTACAAAAAAGAATCGTACCTGGTACCAAGTTCCAGGTACTTTTTTGCCAGTGGAAATGCGCTAAAGGTTAGACGGAGCGCAGCGAGGCGGCACCAGTCCTACCCACATGTGTGACCTTTGTAACCTTTATTTTTGTTACCTTTGTCACATGTTGCTTATAATCTTATGGTCATTTCATCATACTTTTTCTTCCTTAAAATAAATCACTGAGTTTTAATTGAATTCACCAAATCCAAATCCTCTCACATTTGAGGATGCCAGAGAAGAAGAGTCTGCTACTTCCAGAGATAGCTGGTAGACTCAACATTGTAATCAAGCAAAGATACATAGTCTTTTTTTCCTCGCCATCTGTTTTGACAATCTGAGTGGCAGTTTCTCATACGAAAGTTGTTCCCACTGCAGATGCAACACCTACGCATTTACAGTGTGACAGCAACATCTCACTTTACTAACTACTCTGCATGTGCTTAGTCCTTACAGCTGCTTTAGAAATATCACACATGCAACCAACACTTGCAGTTTCTTACTCTATCAATATCTTCGTCATTACCTATCCCACCTTTTAATTTAACTTGCTTTTTAGATGCCTTTAGAAATACACTTTAAACACTGTTGTTCACCAACCTCTTTTGGTGCCATATGTCTGAAATAGATGCCGAAGAGCCTTGGAAGAAAAGTTTCTTTTACAGTTAAATCTCGATGCATATGCTCATGTTATATGTGTAATACTATATAATTCCTTGATTTGATTTGTGACTGTAAGAGTAAGATTTAGAAAGGAAAACGAAAAAACAAAAGAAAGCGAGAGAATCACCAAAGGCATTTAAATTGACTGATCCATTTTAATTTCACTCCAGCTCCATTATGTTGTTGTTGATGTTACTAAAGGGCTGCCATGTCATTATCGCCTTCTTTTGTTTGTGCTGTTTTTGAGAAGACATTGCCGTTGTTTATTTTCCACAAGAAGGCCTTTATGCTAATGCGACCTCTGCTGAAGACGATTTGCTGTCAATTTAACAGCGTGTTAAAACCACAATCAGCATCAATCATGCGGAAGGAAGGCAGGGAGCAGGGGAAAAGTTTGGGGCTAAGTCATGCTAATCTTCATAACACCTTATAATAAATTCATTAGGCCTCCAAACATACACATATTGACACGCTTTCTCTCTTCATCAAGAGGCCTGTAGCCGTGCGCATTTTATAATTAAACTTAGTTACAGTGGAAGGACTGTATTAGTCCTTCCACTGTAACTAAATTTAATAATAAAATTGTTATTAGCTGCTTCATTGTAGATGTAGCATTAAATTCAAGGCACAAACCGGCCACAGAGAGGCAGACACAGGTTTAAAAGCACAAGACAGTTTCTAATCTCTCATAGTGAAATCACAAAACCTACTGACAGTCTGAAATCTGACACTTTTAATAAACTAATATTCACATAGAGGAACATAAGAATACTACAGGTATCTCTAGAGGGGCAAACACAGAGAAGTATAACTTAAATGAAAGTATATAAGGAATGGATCAAGGTCCAATATTTAACTGGATAGTTGTGTCATGCATCTAAATCACTGCCGATACATCTTAAATGTGTCTTTTGCCAACATGTCACTTGTTATATCTGCGCTGTGTTACACAAAGGCTAGTTTAACTTCTCAGTGACACCAAACACAAACTAGTCTGGATTAATCCCGGTCTTTGAGGTCACTACAGGCAGGATGTTTTATTTTGTAAATTAGCAACATCATACTCAAATTCCACTTCCTGTCATGTGGCCCAAAAAAATATACCTCCATCATCTACCACTCCGGGTTTGAAACTTATCCAAAGTCACAGAATGCTCTGCTTTGTATCTAGCAATACACTTACACAATAGTTGTATATAGAAGTATTATTTTGTTATATCTACTGAATATCCCAAATAAAAATATTGTTAAAACTACAGTTTCAGGGTTATGTCCTCTGAATCCAATAAAATGATCCTGATCCTGTTATTGAACTTGACTCAAATTCTGCATAAATATAGACTTTTGTTCCTCAGAAACCTTACTGATCATATTTGTGGTAAAAGGGGAATTCTGACCTGATGGCACCTAATTCTGCCTGTTTCTCTCTAATAACCAGAAACTGGTTAAAAACAAGTGTGATTTCCCTCCCTTTCTGTGAGATTTCTCGCTCCGGAGTAAAGCGTCACCCATTACTACCTTCAAATGTGTTGCCCGACGTGAGATTTCACTATACTACTACAGCTCACATGGCAAACAATAGGTTATCAAAGATTTACTGCTGTGATCATGCATTAGAGATATCCTAATACATGCCAGCGAGTGTTGTCTTGGAACCAGTCAGGCCATTGTCTCAGAAGTCCGACTCAGACTATAAAAACAAAGCTTTACTGCCCACCTCGAAGCCTCCTCCAGCCAGCGTTTGTCTCTGAAGTAAGATTTAGAGGGAAACTCTGCTCTCGCTCCGAGTTAATGGACATCTTTTGAGAGGTTTACTACTCTGTTAGTTCATTTGGCACAACACTCTTTCTGAGCTGCTATAAACACGGCTATAAAGGGATCAGTGAGGCTGGCCTCTGTAAAGTTCATAAAAAGATCAGTGTCTCTGATAATGTCACTGATATATAAGAAATGGCCACCGCTGAATGAGCCCATCCGTCTTTGGTGAAAACCGGCTCTTACTCCCCTGCATTTTTTATGTTGTTTTTTTTTTCTATCTTAAAATGATCGTCTGGTTTTTAATTAGCTTATTTTCCCCAAATCTCAGTGTGCTTCTTTCTCACCTTTATCTCTCACAGTCCAGTTTACAATACATTTACTCAGCTGGATGCTGATTTACTTTTTGGCACCTTAAGTAATTTAGGCTCCTGCATTGATGTCAGGCTAAAATAATCTGGTTAATTCTCATCCAGCTAATTTGGTTCTTTGGAGGCAGTGTAAAAAATGATTTTGTTCATCTAGATCGTAACCTGTTTGCACCTCAAAAATATGCTAAATGCTCTGGGTATCCACTCAGGAGGAACAGGGCCTGTGTTTCTCTGCAATTCTGCTAATTAATCATGTGTTTGCACTAAAATCACAGAAACAGATGTTGGATTTAAAGGCACAGTACTGAATGAAAATGAAATTTACGTGAGTACTTTCACTTTCACTGGCAGGGAAGAAGCTAGTATAAGGTACACTTGCAAAGAGGCAAGCATCAGACGATTTGTAGGGATGAGAAGTTCAAAATGTGCGACTGGAAGAAAGATCACCACAAAGAGGAGGTGATAATCAAAGCTCTTAATAAAAATATTGTTGAAACATAGGTTGTATTAAGCAATAGTGTCAAGTTTAACAGTGGAAACAGTGTCTAGCATCACCCAGTCTGTGTGTTGTTCTTCTTCCTCTTCTTCTTCTTTTTATCAATAACTGCATTGTACAGTCTTATTACATTCATTACTTGATCTTCAGTAAAGAAAAACAAACATCCAGTCATGCAATGGATTAAAATTAGTTACGATAATTGGAGAGATCACATAAAGGAGCAAATTAACCAGAACTAGTGCTTTTGCTGTGGGTAAATAACAAAGTTAGCTTTTGCTTCATAGCAGGTAACATCCTGCTTTGTAAAATCAGGAAACACTGACAACCACTGGGCTTGTAAGTGTAGTATAAACTATGCTTATAATAACTTGGTGCAGCTCTCCCACTCTCTAAGAGGCCTGCTTTGCCTATACGACTAACTACTCAACACTTGAGCAGAGTTTGCGTGAGAGGCCTGCTAATCCTCAAGTACAAATCAAAGATAGCACTCACTGCTACAGCTAATGAAGAGACTGAGGGAGTTTGAAGAGTGAGAGAGAAGAGAGGAGGGCTTTTCAATTTGAGTGTTTGAAAGTGTTGTTGCTGATTACATATAAAACTGTTAAATGTGGACTTGAGGGTTTTTTTTTTTCTCCAGAGAAGCCTAAGAAGATGTTTTACTATTCCATCATCGGTAGCATTAGTTGGTGATGCATATTGCATTACAACTAAACACAGTGTAGTTAAATGAGAGAACACAGACATCAAGTCAGTTTATCTCACTTGTATCATTTTATTATATCTGTGTTACTGGCAGCCATTGTTGTTTTGTTTGGAAGTGAGCATCAGCAGTATCATGTTGCATGAGCAAGGAGAATAGGATTATAATTTTCTCCTGGTTGAGCACAATATTATTCTGTTTGGAGAAAGAAAAGGAGGCACGGCACTATTGTTTCACTAATAATGTAAATATGTGTGGACAAAATGTATCCTGTGTCAGCACCGAGAAAAAGCAATAAGGCTTTTTTTTATTGTTAAATAGTTTTCACAGAAGAGAGACACCGAGGATGGTAATATTTCTGTGGAACGAAACTGAAAATAGAACATTTCTTCCATTCTTTTTTTTCCTCCATATGCAATAAATTTCAGGCTGCATCTCGCTTATAACGCCACCATCTCTGCAATGATCTTTCATCCTTTGCATCGCCTCCTCACCACACTGCCTTTGATTTCAAGAGCTGAACTATTCTGCAACATTTGTTGATGTGGTTCTGCAAGTAAATGCTGCAGAATTGTGCTCCTCTTGGAATTGTTCTTCTTCGCTGACCACCGGGAGAGGAACCCACCATCATCGGCTATACACCGCAGAGAGTCAAAGAGTGTCATTTACGCACCTGCCTACACATAGCAGCATGCAGAGAACAAGTTTATAATTTTAATGGGTTGTATGAGTTAATTTTATAATTCATCAAGTGTTTTTCTCAGGTGGTAAATCAGTAAGAATTTCATGGGACAAAAACAACATCATAAAACCAAATTAAATTAGACAAGTACAGTTTTTATTAAATGACTTATGTTTAGTAAACACAGACTAATGATGAATAGAGTTATAAAATGAAGCATGATGTAAATAGTTTTTAGCTAAATCTTATTTACAAAAAAATATTAACCTGCTTCGTTTGTTGTTTGCTTGTTTGTTTGTTTGTTTGCTTAAAGTAAACTGTAAAGACTGGTTGTCAGTACTTTGTCCAGTGTGTTGAACATCAGTATTATACCAATAGTGATGTGCAATCCTCTACTATCAACTGAATGATAATAAATAATAAAATGTTTTGTGTTTTATGCTTGTTTTATTTATTTTTACATTCACTGCCAACATTTCTGAAATTCTCGTTTTCTACAATATCTATAACTAGGACAAGAATAACTGATGGAAAGTGAAGTATAGTTTAGATCACACAACAACTTGGTGAAGACTCAGAAAAGACTGAAGCAAAGTTCTGGCTTTGACACATCCAGAACTGTCCACTGTGATGTAAAATATAGGAGAACATACAGCAGCTAACCCACGACTTAGCTTTTTATCAAGCTGAGCTGAAGACCCGGTAGCATTTGAGGTACAGACAGACAGGCAGAGGCAGACAGACAGGTTGACTCCCCATCCATGGTCTGCCTGCCAGTTGCTCTGCTGCTGTTCAGGTTGAGTGAGTATGAAGTAGAAAGCCTTACCAACCAATCTGCTGCCTCTGTGTCTCAGGGTCCTGTCTGGGGCTCTGAGCCCTGGGCATGAAGATTTTCTGGATGACTTCCAGAGCTCATTAACCTTGGACTGAAGGTCTAGAATTAGATCAGAGACCCAAAGGCCAGTGGGTCAGTGTACTAGTCTCATCCTGGGCTCAGTTCTAACTTTCACTTGCTTCACAGATATACCATATATATCCTAGTCCTTACTGATTGACAGTGGTGACAGGTGAGTCCTTGGAAGATATCTACAGTATATTTCAGAGATCCCTGGTGTGTTATATACTTTAGCTTTAGCTCTCTCTGGACTTTGTAATGTCTGGTCAATATTTTTCATTCAACAGCTGTGGATCTGCTTCTTCTGTGCTTTCACATGTAGTGTCGTGGGCTTACATAAAACCACTGTCTGTACAATATACAATATATGTCAGTACAATATGTGCACTCAGTATCAATATAGCCTTATGCCCTTGGGTTTCTTATGTTCTCTGTTTATAAGGGTCACAGATGTCTCCACGGTGGTCATTACACCTTTAACTGCCCCAAAAGCAGCAACAACGACAAAATATAGGAAACATTTGTTTGCATTTTTACAACTTTTTCTTTGGATTTTTTTAGTGGACCATACCTCAAAGCATAGTAATGGCACAGGTTGAGTTAAGTTTGACACATTTTTTCAATGGGATGTAGATGCTCGAAATGTGCTCTACCAAATGGTTTAACATAAAGTTCAAGTTCTAGTTTTATTACCTCCACTAATGAGGTTCTGCTTTCACCAGTGTTGTTTTGTTTGTTGCCCGTCCATCTGTTATCAGTTATATGCAGACATCAAGGAATTTACTTGGAGGGACAGGGTATTAACGTAGAAGGAACAAATAATTAAAATTTGACCAAGATGGGTGAGATCTTGTTAAAAAAAAAAAAATGTTTAATACTATTTTACCACAAGAGAGCCGCAGTGTTCAAACTATAGTATCCGTACAGCTGGATTATACCGTAGCAGGAGCTTGTGAAACTCTGTTAAATATTATGTACTGGTTTGTAAGTGTACTTGTATTAATTAAAATGATGGTGATAATAAAATCCACTAAAATCATTTAACATTTTCCATAGTTAATTCATGCTTATTTATACAAATTATCTTTTAAGACATTTTAAAGCATTATGAAATGTGTTTTTTGTTTTGTTTTGTTTTTTGCTTTGTGCATACAACATTCAGATTAGATATGTGCCTCACAAAAAAATTGCATCCTAACTTTGATTTATTTTTCATTTTTATGACCTTTGGATTGATTAAACAGTTGCAAAAGGGATTTATTATACTAACATGCACATGCGCACACATTACACAAACATTCAGCTGTGACTGGCTGCCTCCTTCCACTGTGCTCTTTGATTTTCACTCTTATGCTCAGTTTTCACGGGAACATCTCACTTGAAAACTCTACTAAAAGTTTTCTTCTGCTCAGAATTCAATGGGGAAATAACATTTTGATGTACTACACATACATGAATGCTCCTTTCTTTGTATATAAGGTGAAATATGTTGTCCTTGAATGATCAATAGTGGTGTTTGATTTGTAGACTGTGGCTTTACTTTTTTCAGGCCAAAATCTCCAGGCTTCAGTCACATTTGATAGGCTGTCCACTCGAGTTCACTGTGTTGTTTGTCAGTGTGTGTGTGTGTGTCTGTCTGTGTGTGTGCGCACGCTTCACCTTCTTGCCACCCTGTGTGTCCATCCTCGGGTGACGCATGGTCAACCATTGTACAGCACCAGTGTGGCCTTGGAACAGAGCCTGGCCAGACAGATTGGAGCAGGACGCTCCGAGGTTCGAAAAAGGAACATCCCTTCGGTTCAGCGAAGGTCGGACAGAGGCATCATTAGGTTGACAGAGTCTAAAACAGGGTCTCGTGGAGTGGGGGAGCTGACTGACGTTTTTGACTCAAGGACACATTGGTATCAGAGGTTAATGATGAAGGCAGCCTTGGTACGCTGTAGGGGATGCCACTTATCATACTGATACTGATAGCTTCTGTGTGTATGTGTGTTTGTGTGCGGCATCAATGAGTGTGTGTCAACAGTCCAGAGAGGTTATGAAGGCCAGTGCTGCTTTGAATATGTTGAAATTAAACTGTTTGTATTTTTTTAAGAAAAAAAGCATGACACTGATTTTTAAAAAAAAGAGAGAGAGCGAGAAATGCATCAGTGTATTCCAACTGCAGACCTGATTCATGTTATGATGACCGTCAGAAATTTGTCATTTTAATCACCTAAACAAGTACTTAATTAGGCCAACAATTCTCATGGAGATAAACAAAACAGAAATAGTCCAGGTCAGCCCTTGAAGTGTGTGCGCAGTTGTGTTAACCTCTTTGTCTCCATCCTTGTCTCCATCCTAATTGTCATTTGATCAGTGCAGTCGTGGTTTCAGGCACTTCCTTGTCCTCCCTACAGCTCCATTTATTACAAAGGCACTTAGTGCCTCAAGGTGAATCCCTTCAAATGGCTCAGCTTGTGTTACATTGTTAAATCGAAGCACTTGTTGACAAGCAGCAGCAGTGGAAATCTCAGCAGGCAGGAGACTTTTGCATGTCTCTATGACATGGACGTTCAGTGGAGGTTATAAAAAAATACCATTAATAGGTGGCTGCAGTCAGTCTCTAATGCTTAGGCCCTGACCATTCAGACCATAAACTCTTCCTCAATATTTCTTTCATTTCTCTTGCTTACATGCTTTTACACAGGGAGCTTCTGGTGTGGATACATCAGTTAGTCTCACGACAAGAACTAAAACTCTTCCTGGAAATGCATTTCATGCACCAAACCAAGTTGCTTAGACAACTGTGTCTGTTTAACAACAGGCACAGCAAGCTACAGCTTTATGTAAGCATTTCAGCTTGTTTTTCTGTCCCCTATCTCACACTCGTCTGATGGAAAAAATACACTCCTATTTTAATCAATCCATCTGTCTACACTGGCAAAGTAATGGTTCATGTTTTACTCACTTATAACACCCGTAATCACCAGCCAAAGCATATTTTTAGTCTTCAGCTCTATTTTCCTGCATTTTGCGTGTGTAACTACAGTAATTGTGTATTGGGCTGTGAGTGCTTCCACAACATGGATGATCTAAAATACAATACTGTGCCTGCTGAACCCATGCAGACAGAGCCCTGGAGCAGCCACTGATAACATGCTGATTATCTGTCTCCAAAGTGATTGCATTTTGATGTTCTGAGTACTGTCACGATTCTGACAAAAGGGAGTTGTTACTGAGAACATCTGAGTGCAAAGGAAGAGGCTGAGGCCACCTCTAATAAAGCGTGCAGGTCAAAACATGATCAGGTTCGACAGAAAGAAAGAACAAAGAACAAAACTCAGGAAAGTTAAGTCATGTGACACAGAGACAATGTGGTGGACAGGTATTGGTGAGATAAACTAATTGTATATACGCTGCAGGGTCGACTATGTAATGATAAGTGAGAATGGAATTCAGGTATCATTATGTTTTTTTATTTATACTTGTGTTTCCCTGACTGTGATCTATCAAAATGTCTTATGTAAAAAACAAACTTTTTTTCCAATAAATCGGCCTCATATTTCTCTGTGCAGAACAGTGGATGAAGAAAACAAAATCAAATATTTATCTTGCTTGTTGATGACAGGCCACAATCACTTCAGGTTAAATAAGGCTATGGATTTGTTGGACTTGTACTGTGGGTGGATCATGCTGTTAGGTTGCCTGGTGTAGAATAGAAGAATAGGAGGCTCAGCATGTACTTGCATGCTAAGCAGGTTACTGATTACAAGGGCTCTGTTCTGTTGTGTCCCAACTTTGTTCATGTCTCAGTGGGCCAGCAAAAATGAGTTATGCCATCAATATTTTTTTATTTATGTCTGTGCTTTTCCTTCTGGGATATGTAAAAATCCTAGCTCTTAAACTTTTAAACTTTCCAACAGTCTCCATCCTGGTTGGGTGCTAACACATCACAAAAAAATCATCAAGTTTTTCCATAATGTTGTGAACAGATGGACAAACAAACACAACTTGGCAAAAAGAAATTTTCATGAATCTCTTCTTGAATTGATGCCACCATTTAATATTCCTTCCATGTGGATCTTTTATTTGTGAATTATTATTGAAATACTGGATATGAAATGAAATATTTATATCTGTACATCCATTACATGTTCTGGCTTCAGACTTATATGCTGTCATATTGTCTTCTTGTCACCCTTAGCATGCCACCCAGGCTTCTACAAGGCATATGCTGGAAACATCAAGTGTTCAAAGTGCCCTCTGCATAGCTTCAGCTATGGAGAAGGGGCTGCGATCTGCCGCTGTGAGAAGGGCTTCTTCAGGGCTGAGAAAGATCCTCCAACTATGCCTTGTACACGTAAGTACAACACAGGTTTGGATACTTACCTGCACAACTTATGTACTTTGACACTCAGCTAAACGTCTAACTCAACAGATGAGCTAACCTGTCAGACTTTTAACACGACAGGCTTAATGGGATTTGAATGATAATAATACTCGTCATTAAACATAGCAACCACTTATATGTACAGGGTTGAGAACTTTGAATCTCAGTATCATCACTGTCATTATTATTACAGAGAATGAAATAGTCATTTTGCATTTTGGGAAGATTAAACTTTAATTAATTTATTGTAAACTCATATTAAATATTCCTATACTCGTCTGACAGTGCAGATAAGTTATTACTGTGCCTATAGAGCTGGTGGATTACTCCGGTCCTCTCTCAGAATTCGCTGTGGCTGTAAATCCAGTCTTGTCTTTAGGACTTATCTGGTGTGAAACTGAACATTAGAGAGTCTCGGGATGAATTACATGGCTTTTGTTCAGCTGCCTCGTCTTCATCGATGATTCACCGACTGTCATTACGACTTCATATTTGCATTAAATTACAGTTTAACTGGACTAATTCTCCTTTAATTAAAAAGCCATTTAGCTGTCACCGAGATAGACGGGGGCCACGTCTGAGAGCTCTCCAGGGTGGAAGAGTGTATTTGTCTTTTACGACAAGACAAAGCCAAGTCGTTGTGGAGACGCTGGTAGCTCACAGCGTCCTGCAAGATGCACTGTTTGCAGAAGAAATCTTCAAAAAAGGCTTCAGCTATGAGTCTCTCCTAATACAAATGCATGCATGGAAACATGCAGACTTTTCATGCTATTCAAGTCTTTTATTTGTCAGTGAAAGTGCTGATCAAACTGGTTTAGATAGTCCCACCAAGAGACATTTATTCAAGATGTAGCCTCTTGATCTCTTTTTTAAAAATAGGAAGACATGACACAAATGTGGGAAATTTGTTTGTGTGAATATGTTTTTTTGTTTGTGGACTACAATGCTAACTTAAAAGCAAATACACACCTTTCTCACTAAGTTGTAATTGAGTGGCGTGTCAACAGTTGTTACTTTTTTAACAGTATCTTCCAGGCACAAGCAAAATCCTACATCTACAAGGCCACTTATGCACCAAGTACAAACACCATGTATAAACCCTTGTGGGAGTGTGACAACCCCGCAGACTCAGAGGAGTAGACCAGTGTATCACATCTACTTTTGCAAGCTGTGAGCTCTGTGTTTACTCACATAATGCATTTTAATCAGGGGCTTGTAGGCCACAACATAAACTACTTGCTTGTTGTTGAAGGGGAAAAAAAGGGAGATTAAAGACTGAGGCCCTAAGAGGAAGACAAAGGTAGAGAGGAAGAAAGAGAAGATGTCACAGGAGGAGAGATAAAGGTGGAGGAAAAGTGTAAAGGCTGGATGGAGGAGACAGTGGAGAGAGAAAGGAAGGAGGGTGGTGATACCAATCTCCCCCCTGGAGGAGAATAGGGGCTGATTGATGGCAGTGGGGTTGCTCTGCAGGAGGGGAGGTGGGTGGATTCTCCTCGATGGAGAGAATAGAGGAGGTGAGATAATGGCCGATAGAGGCAGAAAGAGATAAAGAGAGAGAATAGACACGCTGACAGAAGTGGAGGAGCGGTGGGAGGAGCGTTGCTGTCTGCTGAGATTTTTAGCAATGGTGGGGAGAGGGAGAGGGATGGAGGGATGGAGGGATGGCGGAGGAGAGGGAAACATCCCATTGTCCTGGCAGACAGTGAGCTTGGCAGGACGGGAACGTCCAAATCCCTCAGGCCTTTTAACTCCCCCTGTTGACAGCTGGCTGCCTGCTATAGCACAATGCTTACCCTGACACACAAACACGCATCCGGGGAGCACAAAAATACCTCAACGAAGTGAAATGTGAGAGAGGTAAAATAACTTAGACTGTTTACTGCACAGGAGAGGAATGAATTATGAAGAGGTATGTGGAACCGCAGGTTGTGATGGTACTTGCACAAAAAACAACTAGAAATTTTAGTTAAATTCTTATACAAACAGTGTCGATTGATATAAAATGTTCAAGAAATATCGGAGGAGAATTTTGGGTTCTTTTATCGGGATAGGATTTCTCTTCAGCCTCTGCTCACATTCACTCATAGGAAGTGTATTTTAGGTTTTATTTGGAGGGACTAAAATGATATCTTCTTCTGACATAGTGATGTTGGTGGCTTGCATGGTCACTCAAATTGACTGCTTTGATGGAAATGAATGTCTCCAAATATAGAAACATAAAAAAAGAGTTATGTGGTGTGAAGCATGTTTATTTAGCATTACATCAAATGAAGACAGGGCAGGATCTTTATTGCCAAGATGATGGTGGTGATGGAAACTATCAGTTAGGCCTAAACAATGTGATGGCTTGTTTGAAAGTTTGCATCACAACAGGTGGGAAAACAAGCATGAATCAATCATAGACAATGATATTCAAATACTGACAACCAGAGGGCGACTGGTGCAAGGAAAGCTGGTTGAAGGATCATTGGGCAGATGCCATACCATTAACACTGTCAATCTAGGAAGCTATTGACTATTGATTGCCCTTTGTTCAATAAACATATTTCTGATTTATTTGGGCCAATGACTATAGGTCATCAGACAACAGTTTAACAAAAACGGTCCTTTCTAGAACAATGGCAGTAGTGAACCAGTGTAAGCTGACCAAATCTTGCCTAACCTAATCTGATTAATTTTTGATAAATTTTTGGAAACGTTCACACCAATCCACTATTGCATTTTTATATATCGCTGTAAAGAGCATTGACGAAAGGTGACATTTTATTTTGAAAAATGACCGGATTCTCTCTGACTTAACTTTCGCTTGTGTCTCTTGACATGTCAATACGCTTGTCACATGATGCGACGTATCAGATACATGACCCAAAAAATAAGTCAGCAAACTAGCGAATATGAGTAAAAAAAACAACGTCTATGGAGAACGTCTTTGCAAAGGGGAAATGGACAACTTAACCCTGTTACGCCGAACATGTAGCTGTTGACAGAAGGTGACATATCAATCAAATTACCATAATTCCTTTTCCACCCACCGAAACTGAAGTCGCGCGCGTTCACGCGAAGAGGGAGTCAGATTTTTCCGGGAGTGTGAAATTTCTATATCACGGACCGGTGTACAAAAAAGGTTGGGGAACTCTGTTTTACATCAACTGGCAATGTTTGGTTTGCCGGAGCTGCAGGATGATTCAACTGTTGTCAAGTATCATGCGTTGTAAGCTTTGGTTGAAAGTATTTCTGTAATAATCTCACTGCCAGAAGAAGGAGGCAGAAGTTCTACTTGCAGCTTTAACATCAGTAAAACGTAGATCTTTTAAAAGCAACTGTAATTTTTTATGTGTTCATTAGAATTTGTTCTCATTGTCAGGCCCTCCGTCTCCTCCCCGTAATTTGATGTTCAACCTGAACGACACGTGTCTGATGCTGGAGTGGTCGCCCCCCAGTGACACGGGGGGTCGCCGGGATCTCACCTACAATGTCCAGTGCAAACGCTGTGGCCCTGAGCCCAACCAGTGCCAGCTCTGTGAGGAGGATCTTCGCTTCCTGCCGCGGCCACTGGGCCTGACCAATGCCACCGTTACCGTCACGGACTTTTCTGCGCACGCCAACTACACCTTTGAGATTGAGTCGCTTAATGGTGTGTCAGACATGAGCTCGTTTCCTCGCCAGGTAGCCTTCATCACCGTCAGCACCGATCAGGGTGGTGAGTACTTACATTTGGCATTGTTGTCACTGTAGCATGTGCTCTGAGGGTAGATCACATCGTTAGGATGAAAAGTAGCTTAAGTTAAACTTCTTGTAGCTAAATAATCTCTTCTGTCACATTCTCACAACCTGTTATAACCTTCCTGGTAACAGTGACATGGTAATAAATATAAACGAAAGCCATGATCATAGTCTAATAACATATTGATTACAATGTTTACAATTTACAGTATTTATTTTTTGTTTATTTATTAGTTGTGTTATCTGGTGGTGAGATCCACTGAAAATTATATCAACCATATAATCCACGCTTGTGCTGCTTTATATGATAAGTACTAGTGAAATTGGTGGCTGTTAGGATGTGAATATGTGGCAAAATTGTTCAGTGTTTGTTTTCCTGACTGTTAAGCCCGAAGAAATAAAGAGTGTAAATGTATCAGTATGTATTATGAGGAGTTCATCCCTGATATTTAAGGTACTCTGTAACCACTAGCAGCACAATGGAGCAATTCTGTGAGTGGGGACCCACACATGTAAGAATTTGACTCAGTATATGTTCTAGTTAATAGTTTTCCGACACGTTATTCCACTTAATTCAATTCAACTTTATTTAAAAAGACAGCAAGGTCAGCCAAAGTGCTGAAAATTAAAGGTGAAACTTAGCTGAACTTAAAGGTGAACATAATGTACCAGGAAACACAACAATATGATAACACTGAGGCAGGACAGAATATTTTTTTCTAGCAAGTGCACACGTATGTTAACAATGCAAAGTTTACAAATCAGCTTTGCAAATGTGTCATAAGAAAGAAAATGCATTCAGCACTTTTATTAGACCTCAAGAATACACACAGTGAAGATAAACACTGAATGTGAACAGCTTGTTTACAAGAAAACTCTACAAAACTCGTGTATTTTTTCAATACTTTTTTTCATTTCAATTCATCCACTTTCTAAAAGATTTAATAAGTGACAATATTATTTTTTAAGATATGGTATTTTCTCTAAATTGATCTCCAGTGGCAACACTGAAAACGGGATTAAAATGGAGTGACACTTGGAGGACAGGTGCTCTCACATTTGTATAGAATAATACTGCAAAAATTGTTGCCATCTTGATAACAGATTGTAATGACCAGACGTGTTTCAGAGCCAGGTGCATGATATGCTATTTTAAGTCTATACCATTAATAATGCATTTAATTTATAGTATAAAGCCCAGGTGAAAGTTTGTGCTTTCTGAAGTACGTGTTATTTACTGTCATTTTTTGACACCTTTGACGCAGTTACTAGATTAAGACAGGTCTATTTATTTATCTAACACAAAAGGACAGAACAGTAAATGCTCTTTTCATATTTATTGTTTGTATCCATAAACATTGCTGTAAATGGCATGCAGAGGTTCTATAAGTGGTTGTTTCTACCTATTCGCTCTGTTTTTAGGCTGAAAGCTTTCTTTCCTCTGGGACATTGTTTTGTATATACCATGCTTATGCTTTTAATTTGTGATTTGCAAACACTGTGGTTTCCATTTTTTTCCCTCTCCGGCTCTGGTCCTCCCGTGACTATTTTCTCACCCACCTTTCCTGTTGGTTGTTTGTTGTCCTGTTTTTCTCTCTCCCCTGTTTCTTGTTTCCAAACAGATTTTTTTTCTTTTTTATTTGTCTCTCCCTTTTTTCCCCTTTCATCCATCCTTCTGCTGCTGTGGGAGGTTGGGAGAAATACATTTTCTCATATAGCCAAAACACATTAAATGCATTATTTTATGTCACTGGGGACAACTCTGGCCTTTACAGGTAATTCAGTGTTACACGCAGCCTTTTTATTTCATTAAGATGCCCAGTTTAGCACATAGTTGTGGCAGGTCCCTGGGCTGTACACAAGACCAATTTCAACACAAATATACACAGCTGCAGCTATTTAAAATGCTCAAGGGATGAGGCAGGTTCGTGGCCTTCAGCCAGTGATAAACAGACTGATGATGTAGTTTACCACTATCACCTTGACAGAAACCAGAGTTTAGCCAGAGAGTCAATAGTCAGTGTCATTTAATTTAATGGAAATCATGAAAGGTTATTGATTACATAGCTGGTTGTGTGTTGGCTTCAATTAGACAGCGAGCCTTCCAGCCCACATGCTCACGATCCTGGTATGTATTTCAAGATGAATATTTCACAGTTATATTTCTGCTTTATGTGGCAGGTGTCATGTTGTCAGTTGTTGCAAAGAATAAATTAAAAAACTGTGAACAGGATTTTCTATAATCTACAGACTGCATAGAAAAGATGTACATACTGTGATGTCACTAGTCTTCTGAAGCAGAGAGCTGTGTTCATCTTTGGAGCCAGAAGTGACATCTGACTTGTGATGGCATCAACCTGTGACTCAAAGTCGTCATGGCCTGAATTATACATTCCTCTTCGTACAATTTAAACCCGATACAATAATGATAATTGTTGATGAACAAGGAAATTAGCCAGAGAGGACAAAATATTTTTTGCACCAGGTGGTAAATGTGTCTTTCTGCTGTAAAGTTTGGTAGTTTAATAAACTGGCTGGCTTTTGGATTCAGCCTCAATTGGCCCTTTGATGAACTCCAGTCTTTTGTATTTCCACATTGGCTTTATTTATTATTTTTTTTTTGTTATTATTCTCAAGAAAAATAATGGTGTAGAAAACTTTCAAGTATTGTAACAAAATGTAGCTTAGTTCAGGCTGTGGTGGCGTCATTTTGTTTTCCTTCAGGACTTTCCAGTGCTGGACACGACTGTTTGAAACCACTAAAAAATTGTACTCACAATTTTCTCACACTATTCTAGTACAGGGTTGGAGAAGATTAAACATTATTTTTTTATGTATGTACAGTACAGATTAGGCTAGTAAGTCTCATCTCTATTTTTGCTTAGAGTATTTTTTAACAGGAGCTTTATAAAAATGTGTGCATCTCAAAGGAGTTTATCTTTCAAATAAATCCAGATCTAAACTGAAAACCTTTTTGCCTTTTGAAGGTGTGGATTTGGAGGATCACAGGTACACACTCCTTAGCACAGCTCTGTGAAAACAAGTGTTATATTTCATGAACAATGCAGATAGAGGCACCTTCAGTATTTCATATTATTCATTCCCCGCAATAAAATATGTGTCATGTTTTTTTATGTAGTCTGGCAGCTACAATGTGACTGGATGAGGGAGCAGGTCCATCTGCTAGGCACATTGATTTAATGAAGAATGCCAATCATCACACTGTCAGCAATGTTTTATAAAAACTGCAGGGGCTTTTTTTTGTTTGCATAAGGTCAGCATATTCATTGAAGGCAATGATAGCCATGCACACCTTCTTAAGTCGTGGAAAACGTGCGTGCTGCACTGATATGCATAGATAGTTTGGCACATATGCTTCCCCTGACACATTCATCTAAACCTTTGCATGATAGTCTTGTTTGGAAAGGTGCACAGAAAATTCCAACACTATTAGCATAATGTTGACATCAGCAGAAGTGAAACTGCCCTGTGAATTTCTATGTGTTGTGAGGAATATCAAGAGTATCCTGTAGTCTGGCCATAAATAAATTAGACTTTGTCATTAAAATGTAGATAGCCATTTTGGTCATTTTGGTGTGTCACTGAAGTTAGTATTTGATTTGTTGTGTTCGTAAGCTGCTTTCCGAAAATGCACACGCACTGCAGCTTTGTACACATGCATGAGTGAAATAGAGAAACTATATGGGCTGGTGATAATTTCCTGTCAGGAAATTAATACAGGAATGTCCAGGAGTACATTGAAGCTCATCTCATGTATGCATATCAGGCACTGTGACTCTGTGGAGAATTATAATGCATTAGTGTAACAGCAGGGAAGCGGGTCTTGACCTGGAGTGAATCCCCTTAAAATTGAACGAAAGAGAAAGAGATTCAGGGAGGAATTATGTACACATGTATGGTTCTTTAAATCAGCACCATAGCATGATGCTATGCGACCTGGGTGTCCTAATAGTTTAAAGCAAGAAAAATCAAGTTTACATCCAGGATTTTGAAGTTATGTTTGGTCTAAGAAAATCTAAGTTACTTCCAGATTGTTTCAGTAATACTTCCCAATGTAGGTGACTGGGTCATGAAGGAGAGAAAAGAGCAAGATGCAGCTGGAGGACAAGTGACAGCTGGGTGAAGATGTAGGAGGTTAAGTGAAGACATGAGATGTAAAGTGAGGGAGTGAAAGGGAAGAGAGGGAGAGGAAGAGGCTATGAATGTGCAATGCAAGGGTAAGAGAAAACGAGAAGCAGAGCATGAGAAGATGATTGAGTGAGGAAAGGATCGAAAGAGCAAAGAAGGGGGTGGCAGAATGAAGAAGAGGGTAAATTAGCTGACAAGAAATGTGGGCAGAGGATAAAGAGAGTACCGGGGAAGGGATTCAGACACACAGAGACATCTGCGCACTTGTGTTTGTATGAGTGTTTGCACCCAAAAAAATGTGGCCAACCCAGCTATTGTAAGTCGTGGTGTTAGTTATGACTAACTTTCTTTTTTTTTGGTAGGATATAGCCAATATCTCAGCTGGTTAAAGTACACTGTATAATGACAATATATAGCATTCTATTCTATTCTATTCTCTATAATTAAGCATTAATATTAGACTCAAGCTGTGGTTTAGAAAACTCTGCACATGGTGATGTTTTCATCTTGGGGACAATGAGGTGGGTCAGAGTGCACAGGTGCTTGTGTTCACCTTAGTAGACTGACATGTGGAAGCACGTTTTAGTGTGACACAGATCAAAACAACACCACCATACACAGGGGCAACAATGTTTGTTACCTGTTAGTGTGCAAATATGTCTTTGCATGTGCATGTTTGAGCAGTATATGTGTCTGCACAGGATATGGATGGGGAGATTTCACAAATAATGGCTCTGAGTCATTTATTATAAACTGAGAAATACTTAGTAAGTGGGTGGACAGGTGGAAGACTGCATAAAACAGCAAAGAAGGAGGCAGAAGAGGAGGAAGAGGAGGAGAAGGGGGAAATGGCCTAGAAACATTAGAGTTTCTTTAATCACAGGAAGCAGCTGGGTAATTGTGCATGTCACCGAAAGCAATCAGAGACAGATCGGATTCTCAGTTGTGGCGACGTGTCAGAACATTTTTACAGCAACTTGAGAGACTGTAATCAGACAGTCTTTTGTAGATGAAAAGCTGGTGGGTAAAGCTAACAATCTCAGATGTGCGCGATGATATGGAATAACATGGGAGGTATTGGCAAGGAAAGTGCGGCTCATTGACTTGGCACTGACTGAGAGTGTCCGCATCATTTTCTTTTGTTTCAGTGATGTGAATGCAGATCTGAAAACTGTGCATCCTCAAAGTGGCATGAGAGTGTGTGTGAGTCTGACTGTAAGCGCTCTAAACTATGCATGCCTTCAGGGCCAATTATATGTTGCATTTAATGTGATTATCATATCAAAACCAAAGGATGGCTGGTGTGATGCCAGTCTCACAGAGCAAACTTTAGTCACATTTTACACACTTTATTGTATGTGTCCGTGTTGTAGCATCAGTAGAATTGTCAAAATGTTGATTCAGTTCAATTCAGTTTTATTTACATAGTGTTAAATTATAATCAAAATGACAACAAGGCACTTTACATCACAAAGTCAAGGCCTTGTGATGTCATCAAAGTAAAAGCGAGCAAGCACTTGGAACCTGGCAACTGTGGGAAGGAAAAAGTCACTTCTAACAGGAAGAAACCTCTGGCAATACAGACTGGG
>OOFC01011808.1:0-10507 GCA_900323345.1 Pseudochromis fuscus
AGGTGGATTAACATTGTGGGCATGTGAAAGTGAAAGACTCATTATGGTCTCACCTCATCCTGCTGGCAGAAGTCAACGCTTAGGACTTTTGGATTACTCTGGGGCCATTTCACTCCATGAAGAGCTGCCCGTGTAGCAACTGCCTCCTCTGTGCTGGAGTACTAAACACAGAAAGAAAATGATAAAAAAAACTGGTATGAGACAGAACAACCTTCCAATGGCCAACGAGCAGTCAGATGCTACAGTCTACAAACTGACTGTGGCTTGTAATAACTTACAGTGACGTAGCAGTGGGACTTGATTTTGTCGATCCAGAAGCCGTCCTCCACTAGGGTGCCAGTTCTGCTGAGCAGTTCCTTCAGCTGCCCCAGAGTGAATGGCCTCACCTGCACAAAATATCATAGAGCCCCTTATGAAAAAACTGCAGTACAACTTTAATATACAATACAAATAATGTGTAGTGATTCAATATGAATATCTATGAAGAACAGTAAGAAACATCTTTAAATTCATGTTTTTGCAGAAGTGACTGAAGTTTACTGAAACAGTGGGCAAGAGTATCTGAAAACATTTTAGATCAGTCAGCAATCAGAGGCAACAGCTCCACAAACGTGCAGCAGTGCTGAAACTGACAACATTTGTGTGATAGTGTTTTCTGTCTTTGTTGCACTCTTACAATCAGTGCAGACCATTATGTGAACAATGCAGTGATTGCTCTCTCACCAGGTTGCAGACGTGAACAATAGTGGAGACTTTGCCACGAGGTGGTGAGGGCTGCCGGGCCGTGCGAACGGGGTCATCGATTGTGATGGAGACACCCATTTTCTGCTGGCTGATGGAACGACGAATGAGGGTGTCGCTAGGGGTCACTAGGGAGAAAAACAGTCAACACAGTCTCTCCATTACTTTATTGACATTATTTTTAGAGTTGTAATTGTTTATTGTAAATGTAACTACAACTAAAGTATAGCGACAAAACAAGTGAGTGCTTTCACAATCACAGGAAAATGAATTTCATCTTTACTGCTACCTAAACTCCTGTGTTCTTAAAGAAATGAAAAGTTCCTTAACCTTAACTGAATTTTTTTTTTTTATTTAATGCTAGAGAAAATCATCTTATTGTGGTTATTACCAGTGTTGATTTCTACATCATGGCTGGTATGTGTTGGTGACTTCAGTTCCACGACTTCGGGAATGGAGGTGTCCATCTGCTCTTCAAGGATTTTTGTCCCTTCTCCGTCTTCCTGCAGATCTTCTTCCTCCAACTCATCGTGTCTGCTCCTCTTTGCCTCTTTCTGTCCATTCTCCTGGCTTTCTGAATGCACCACCTTCAATGAGAGGATTGGATTGAAGCAATTAAGAAAAGACTGAATCTTTCCTGAACACAACTACTCCTTTTTGAAGTGAAGTAATTAGTTCCTAATCTATCAATCCTTCAAAATGAGTGAGAGCTGCACAGTAACCTGTGTGACGGTGCGTCGGATTTGAAGGTCCTGGTCAGGGCGCTCCCTGTCTTCATCCTCAGCCCCAGAGAGGACGGCTTCCTCTGGATGTAGGTCCACTACTGCCTCCTGACCAAGACACGGTCTGATGTCTGGGATCAAAGACTGAGGAGAGACAGAACGGAAATGCACATGATGGTTAGATATCTACAACTGCATTACTAGCAACCACAATATAACAAGCATCCGACTGTGCTGCAAATACCTTGAGTGAATCAGTGGTGATGCTGATGGAAGGTTTCTTGGCAGTGACCGCTGTGCTGGAGCCCCACCTCCTCTTGCGACCAGCCACAGCTCCAGACTCCTGTTCGCCCTCTGCACTGCCAGTGCCAGGGGAAGATTTACTGCCTGGTAAAATGTTAAAAAATACAAAACAAAAACACTGTAATATACCGTATAAGTAGATATGATATGACAAGAGCAAATTCAAGCAGATGACACTATACTACATTTTGTAAACTTTAGAGTAATACTGTGAACATTAATACATAGAATAAATTAATGTAAATGTAAAGAATGGACAGAAAAGGGAGAGCTGCCACACCAATGATCAATTATACATGCTGGTCAAGAAGAGAGCAGGGTGAGAGGGTATACTCACTGCTAAGAGAAATCTTACGGGCTGAGAAGGCCTTTGGTGTCTGAAACACAAGAAGATAAAAATAGCCCGATATACACGGGAGAGGTGAGAAGTAGCAACCACGGATAGAGACAAATGGTCAAGGTCAGGCTGGAGGAAAGGTGGAACAATAACAGAAAGGGGTACAAGTAGGGCTGAAAATAAATGATAGAAACTGCAGTGCAAGTTCAAATTCATGTCTACTGATGACAAAGCTGTGTTGTTTTGATACTCTACACCTGTAGATTCTTTAATAATACTTGCTTTTGAAGGGGAAAAATGCAGCTGCAGTCTCTATCACACAAACAAGGATCTAGTGGAAATACTACAGTTTAAATAAAGTGCTAAAATGCTTTTAGTTTAACACTTAGTGTCTGAATACACTCGTTAACTCCAATGTGTCACAGAAGTAATAGTATACTAAGATCAAGACTACAAAAAGACTTAAGATGATAAAACTAGTTTATAAATTATTGGATTAAACTGCAGTAGCCACAATCAAACAAGTTTTTTCACAGCTGCTGCTTCTTCAAAAACTACAAAGAATATGACTGGAAACTAAACATTCAAAATAACTATGCAAAAATAACATTGAGTAAAAATCTACTTATTCCCTGGTACCACTGACACCTGATCCTTACTGGTTTGGATATGGCCCAATCACGACTGCATGTACTGTATCTAGGCAACAAGGGTCCAATCAATGGTGGCTGAGATGTTTGGATGGAAATCTGAAAGCTCGTTGGCTGGCAGGATGGGTTCAATTGTTCATTTGGGTAAGGGCTTTGAAATGCTTTAGGCCACAACAGTCATCCTCAGGAGTTTAGGCATTAGTCCGTTAAAAGAGGTGGCTGGCTCTTACAACAAGCAAGCGATGAGAGTCCAATTAGATGGGGACCAGATGATGAATGCTGTTAAGTCACTGTGCAAACAAATCCAGAATTTTGATTTAAATGTTCAGTTGAATTCAGGAGGCAGGAAGTTCATAAAGACAGTCATTAAAACTCTGATAGCTGTTGTAGAAGGGGGCGCCAAAAGGCAAGTTCTTCTTTAGTCCAGAAAAAAGTTTTAAGCTCTCTGAGAAATCACTACGTATCCAAGAAGAGTATTTGTGGGTTTTGTCCATTCACAGAGAGCAACCAAATCCAAAGTGTTCTTTCAACCACGTTCCAGTTCATAATCCATAATGCACGCATTATTTTCAGATTGTAATTCTGAGAATAAAAAAAACGTCTTTACGTGCAGCAATCAAAAAAAAAAAGTTCCATTCTTTCAAATGTTCCACAGACGCCTTGAACATGATTCCTAAGCACATTTGCTTTCTTGAGCTCAGCATGTACGTCTTAACGGCACAGGGCTTGATTAGAGGTAAAAGGTTATAAGAGGAGGGCAGCATTGACTAGCTAACCCCCTCTTTGAATCCTCTGGTCCGATTAATAGCTCTTGCCAGCCATATCGATGAAAATGAGGCAGCCTTTGTTGCCAGGGGTGTCGCTCTGTAGTACAGCCTTGGAGGCTTATCTGTGGTCAACTCTGGATTCTTGGGGACAGTGGAACAGGTGCAGCAGTAGTAGTGGCAGAGGTATGCAGGTACCATTAGGGGCAATGGAACAGGCATGAGCACCTTTATAACAAAGCAATCATTTGGGGTTTAAACATCAGCCACAGTGAGAAAACACCCTTGCTGGTTCTACCTATGACAGTGTCAACAAAGGTTTTATAGACAGCCAAATCAAAAATGTAATTTCCTACACACATTTTACTACTTGTAAAAAGGGCTCATTAAGCCATCTAATGGAAACATTTTTTTTTAATATAAAGCAAAGCTTTCCAACAAAAACGTATGCATGTGATCAAATTACCTATAGTACAATGTAAACAGATTAGTAAAAATCATGTGCCAATCAAAGATGCAACTTAAAAAAAGCTTAAACAGGTCCCCTTCCAAGTCCTCAGTTACTGACAGCTTTGAGAACCAAGATAATTCATGGTTTCTCAGGTGCCTTACCTCCTCGCTGGTCTCTGGAAGCTTCTCTGAATCTGCCATGATAGCCTCCTTGACCTGCCTGCATAGTGTTAACAATATGCATCAGGAGGAGAGGGAACAGACCATTAGCATGGAGGCTGAAATACATTTTTTAAACAGTTCATAATATAAGTATGAAATTATTACAGAGGCTAAGGGAAGAGTTGAATGGAAGCAATAAAACAGAATATTAAAGTTTAATGTCAATTAAAAAATACACCAAAATTTCTAAGTAAAAGGCATGATAGAAATAATGCATATACCCTTTCAACCAAAATGATCAGCATTAGAAGACTTTGACCTCCGTTGACAAACTTTTGCTTTGTATGCTTTTGTAATTAATTGCTCTCTTGTAATTAACAATTACATAAAATACACAAAATCATTAATAAATTGGGTTAAAGGTTAAATTAAGGATGCTACAGTTGCTTTAACCTCATTAAACTACACTTAAAATTATTCTAAGAAATCAAGAATCCCTAAACATACATATCAAAGAATCACAAGATGGTTTTAAAAACGTGCTTGAAAGCTCAGCTGGTGAAACTATTCCACTGTAATGCACAACCAGCAACCAGGTGATGCTAAAATATCTGTGCCTTAAATGCAGCGCACATTGCTGACCACCACCACATGCGCTGCTCTTTATTTTTCCAATAGGGTCAAAGAAGTGTGCAGAGGAGCTGAATGAAGAAATGCAAAGCGACCACAGTCCTCCGCCTGGACACAACCAAACGCTGAACAGCAGATACACAATACTGACAAACGAGCGCACCTCACGTTGTTAAACCATCCTCATGAACGCACACGTGCACACGTCCACTCACTGCGACTAAAATTAACTTGGAGAAGTTCACAGCTAAGAGACGTGCTGTGCTCGGTTGAGACGCAGCATACAGGCTGCGACTGCTGCTAAAACGACTGCGTCGCACCGAGCCGCCTCTCCTCCCTCCCTCCGTCTCCCTCTCCCCAAACACTACTCTTCTCTGCACACATTCATGACCGCACCGGCTGTTAACCAAAACCTGCCACGGACGAAGCGTCGGCTGCTGTTCAAGCAAAGCCGCGACGTGGGAAACCATAGGCCGGCATCGGCCGCTAACACCACCGACTTAGCACAGCCATGTTGCAACGAATAGAAAAAAATCAAGTATTAAAAAAAAAGGAAAAAAAGGACCCACATCTTCAAGCACGCCGACTTCAAGGTGTTCTCATCAATCGCCTGTAAGAAATTCAGTACCTGCCTCTGGATTGGTTTTATCATTGCTATATTAAGTACAAAGAATACCGTGGTTTATCCAATGATCTGATGGTAGTGTTAAAGTGATATAAACAAGCCAGACAAAGAATGGCCGCGTAATTATCTGAACATTTTTCACTCAAGTGCTTTCTTGAAAAACATTCATAAGGACTTGACTCCAATTGAGTTTCTTTCTAACAATAATAGAATAAAAATAGGTATGTAAACATATTTTGTCATAGAATTAATATAATAATGTATATTTCTCTAGCCTTGCTCAGAAAAGTGTCATCAGTGCAGGATTGGGGCTCTCTAAGAAATTCCACTTCTGCTTCCCACCTTACCTTATATAACATTTTTCTAAGTGGAAAATGACAATAAAGTATATCTGAATATAACACCTGATTATTCTCTTATCTATGTTTTTCTATGTATTTTGGGTGGAGGGAGATATACGAGTTCGAGTTGCGCAAAAATGGTAAAGCTGCACCTTGAAAAGGTGAAGCATGTCTTGAAATGTGGTTCTCTCTGTTGTCCGATGACATTCCTATTGTGACTTTTTATGGAAAAATAATACCATGCATAAAAACCTATGGGAATGAGAACCCAGTTTATGGAAGAAATGATCGAGTAAAATTTGCAGAGACAATCACTGCAGTGCATAAAAAAAAATTCCTGAACTTAAAAAGCCAAGCACAAGCCTCACCACTTAGACTCCTACCAACTAAAATGTAATTGAACAGACTGTTCAGAACAGTCCTTGCATGTCATACCACAAAAATAATCATAGTGAATGAATTGTCTATTTTTCATTTTAAAAGGACCAAAACAGAGTTTGTATACTTCTGTACATCATCAACAACACTGATCTCTTGCATTTGACGTTTCAAATAACAAAAGTACATTCCCCGTCTGCTTTGAACTTGTGTAGTGTTGATACATCATCACTAGGTGGTGAACTGCTGAAATACAAAATGCACTGACAATACAGTAGATGTCAAGGTGAGCATGACTGTCACTGGACACCTTGTTCATATCCTGCAGACTTACAAGCTGCAAGCTACAAGCAAATACACATTCAATCATTTGTGTGTAAATCTGACACACACAGACAGACAGTTTGACAAGACCAAGACTGAAAAACCAGACCTCCGTTTGTCCTTTTCCTCTTCTCCCTCGCTGTCCTTTCTCTTCCTATGTGTGTCTCCACTTGTTGGCGCTTCAGTAAAACGTTTCTGGGAAATTAAAAAAGGCAGGTAAGGGAATAAGATGCCAAAAAATATATATGGTACACTACAAAGTCGTTTAAGTAGTTAGGATACAGTCATATGGCATTGTTCCTCAAGTTAATTCAAAAGTTTATTAATACCACACAAAACGCAATGTTTATACTACTCAAAAACTGAAATTTAACAATATACACCAGTAGGGACAAGAAGCTCAGAAACATTGGATCAGATTGCTGTGAGGCTAGTTTATTAACATTTATTTATCTTTTGGTATTCTATCATTATTTTCAGGTTGATCACTTTTTCATTCATCTGATTGAAAAATTGGGAAAATCAACTATGCAAAGTAGGTGTTGAAATTTTGTGCAATCAACAGTATGAAACCCAAAAGATATTCAGTTTACTAAAACACAGAAAATGTTTGACATCTTTTGCTTGAAAAATGACAGACAAACTAAATACAACAACAGCTGATCATTTTTCTGTCAAATCTACTAAATTGATCTTTTAGGTTCTGCTATAATGAATTCACCATTAAATATGACCGTATTCTGGATAAGTAAATGAATAGATGGATAGATTAATACATTTAAAAAATAATTTAAATTCAGTGGCATGAAACAGTTGTACTGAGGATTATTATCACTGATTTGAAGAACTTTATACATTATATGTAAGGCTTTTTAAAACCATCAATGGCCTATTTAATAAACCCTTGATCCAGATGTGAAGGTAACACCACCATAGTGAAAATAAAGGTCACATATGAAGTCAGAATGACATTTATCTGCAGAATATTTGGATGTTTTTTAAACAAATGTATGTATGTATGTATGTAACCTGTATAATTATGTTATGCTATTACAAATATTCTTTAAAAAAAATCTAAAGTTCCCAACAAACCTTGGGGTGACTATCTCCATCAGCTGTACTGTCCCTCTTCTCTACAGACATCTCTCTTTTGTGAGGTGAGACTTTAGGGGTTTCCTTTACACCCTCAGCTTGAGCCTCTGCTTTCACCCTGTGCAGTGGTGAGGAATCTCTTTCAGGTTTCCCCTCCTGAAAAAGATAGAGAGCAATGCAACATTTTATGTATCGCAGCAAAAACATACAACACCTGTTTGTATTTTATAGCAGCAACATGTACACTACTGTTCAAAAGTTTGGGGTCACCCTATAAAACAAATGGGGATCCAATGACAATGAAGACCATGTACAGACAAGACTATACCTTGATGTTTTAGTTGCTATGTGTTCAGTTGTAATTTACAAATGTTTTTAATACTTGTTTTCAGTCAGAGTTTGTCAAATGGGTTTTTATAGGGTGTATCCAAACTTTTGACTGGCAGTGTACATTTAGTACACTAGTAGTTTGAGATCAAATAATAAATTACTAATTAATAATAATCTTCTAGTTTATCTTGTGAACGTGCATGTAGGAGTATTGTGCTTTGTAACTATTAAAAATACTTTTACTCATAGACACTAGAGGGAGGACAACATTCTTTGACAGATGAAGCTGTACACACAAAGACTAATGCTCTGCTGAGCTCTGAGTACTTACCACACCTGAAAAATACAGATTTGGTCAAACAGCCTCCCTCTTTGTAATCGTATGTCTGAATGTACAGTATTCAACAACAACAGTCTATCTCAGCAAAAGAAGGTAGCACATTGCAGTGGAGCAGGAGGCATCTGTTGTTGACAATGCCACCTGACTGATAGTGTGACTTCAGACTAATGTTTTGGTAAATGAGGTAATATGATATTCAGCTGTATTCCACCCTGTGCAGCTGTCTATCACATCTGAACAAACATCGCTGAATCACTGAAAGACATTTCAACAGTTCATTCCAGTTGTATGGAAAACACTTCTTGCAGCATGAGCGCTTACTGTCAACATGGTACAGTTTTTTTAGACTTTACATTAATTCAAAACATTAGCTGCTGGAAATACCAGGATGAATGAAAGCAATTTCCTGGGGAACTGTCACATCTTTGGTACACTCAAGTGATGCCTACCCATTTTCAATAAATTAGAGAAAAGCATTGTGCGTTTTTGTGTGTGCTTCATTTAGGTCAATTTGCACAGATTTGGTGACTTGAGAAATGCTTGTTGCCCTTTGTGTGTCAGGACCAGACAGACAAAAATGACTTTAAACTACTTACCCTTCTACCTGCGGAGGTTGAGTGGGTTTGTTCTTGAGAAGATGAAGATGAGCCAGAGGACCGAGATGACGAAGACCCAGAGTCTGAGTCTGAGGAAGAGGAGTCATTAGATGATGATCTTTGTCTTGTTTTGTCCTTCTGTGCATCTCTTCCCCTCCGCTCTGCAGCAGCCACTGGGCTTGAGGATATTTTGCTTTCATCCACATCTTTTGCCTTTTTGGTGGACTCATGAGCAGCCTGTTCTGTCTTCACTGAAGCGGTTGGGTCCTGGTCCTCCAATACAAGCCTTTTGGCTCCTTCCTCTTTGGGACGCTGGCCCAATGTGGCACTAACAGCAGTCTCCTTTTCAGATGGTGTCCTCGCAGATCCTGGCGGACCAGCACCAACTTCCTGTTCGGTAGTGGGCTGGCGTCCTTCTTGCTGTCGATCCCCAACACTAGTAGGTGACGTGACAGACGAGTCCCACTGCTGGGGGCTATCAGAGAATGTACGGGGCCGCTTAATAACCATGGAAGTGGAAGAGGACTGAAGCTGAAGTGGAGAGTCCCTTAAGAACCGAAACTTCTTGAATGAGGAGTGTGGTGACAGAGGTGTTGGTGACATGGCAGCACCAGACTCTGCAGCTTGGGCTTCACTGTGGGGCACTGCAACATGGACATCGCTCTGCTCTCCCACCTCTGTGGGTGTCTTTATAGCTGGTCCTGTAGAGAGGGGGGGAGGAGCGGGCAGGGTGGTGAAACCAACCTCACGGCCACGTTTGGATGGAGGGAGATGACTTTCCCTCTCCTTTTCAGTCACCCTAGCTCTCTCTCTTTCCTGTTCCAGTGCTTTCTCCTGCTCCTCCTTTTCCTTCTGCATGGCTTTCTCCTTCTCTAACCGCTCACGCTCAAGAGCTCTTTCCCTTTCTTGCTCCAAAGCTCTCTCCCTCTCCTTTCTTTCCTTCTCCAAGGTTCTAACCCTTTCCAGCTCTAGAGCTTTCTCCCTCTCCAGCCTCTCTTTCTCAGCTCTCTCTCTTTCCAACCTCTCTTTTTCTAGAGCTGCCTCTCTCTCGGCTTTCTCCTTTTCCTGCCTCTCTCGCTCCAAGGCTTGTTCCCTCTCTATCCTCTCTTGCTCCAAAGCTCTCTCTTTTTCAAGCCGTTCCTTTTCCCTCCTCTCATGCTCCAACCTTTCTTGTTCCAGGGCTTTCTCCTTTTCCAGTCTTTCTTGCTCTAGAGCCTTTTCTCTCTCAATCCTCTCTTTTTCAAGCCTCTCTTTCTCAATCCTCTCTCGCTCCAGAGCTTTTGCTTTCCTTATTCTCTCTTGTTCCTGCTCCAAGGCTCTCTCTCTCTCCATCCTTTCCTGTTCAAGAACCCTTTCTCTCTCAATCCTCTCCCTCTCTTTTTTCTCAGCCTCCAGAGCTTTTTCCTGTTCTAACCTCTCTTGCCGTTCTCGTTCCAGAGCCTTGGCTTTTTCTAGCTCCATCGCCCTCTCCATTTCTTCTCTCTCTCGCTTTTCCTTCTCCAGGCGCTCTTGCTCCAGGATTCTCTGTCTTTCAAGCTCTTTCTGTCTTTCAAGCTCCTTCTGTCTTTCAAGCTCCTTCTGCCTCTCCAGCTCCTTCTGCCTCTCCAGCTCCTTCTGCCTCTCCAGCTCCAAGGCCCTCTCTCGTGCTAAGGCTTGCTCTTGCTCTTCTCTCTCTTTAGCCAAAGCTTGTTCTCTTTCCCTTTCTCGTTCTAAAGCAAGTTC
>OOFC01011808.1:10763-23448 GCA_900323345.1 Pseudochromis fuscus
TTCTTCTCTCTCTCGCTTTTCCTTCTCCAGGCGCTCTTGCTCCAGGATTCTCTGTCTTTCAAGCTCTTTCTGTCTTTCAAGCTCCTTCTGTCTTTCAAGCTCCTTCTGCCTCTCCAGCTCCTTCTGCCTCTCCAGCTCCTTCTGCCTCTCCAGCTCCTTCTGCCTCTCCAGCTCCAAGGCCCTCTCTCGTGCTAAGGCTTGCTCTTGCTCTTCTCTCTCTTTAGCCAAAGCTTGTTCTCTTTCCCTTTCTCGTTCTAAAGCAAGTTCTCGCTCCCGCTGCAAAGCCTCTTCTCTTTCTAAGGCCTGCTGTCGCTCAAACCTCTCCCTCTCCAGAGCTCTCTCTCTTTCCTCCCTCTCCAATGCTCTTTGCCGCTCTTCCTCCATTGCTCGTTCTTGCTCAAGTTTTCTCAGCTTCTCTTGCCTTTCCAGCTCCAAAGCCTTTTCTCGTTCTATCTCAGCTTCCCTCTCTCTGTCCCTCTCTTCTGCTGCAGTGGCCTTGAGCACACTCACAGGTACTTGAATATGGGCCGAATGTGCTCCTGTGATACCCTGGTTGGTGCCGACAATCATGGGAAATGGTAAATGGCCTGCAGTGTTGGCTGTGTGAGTAATGGCAGATACCAGACCCTCTGGAGGCCCTCTGCCAGGAAATGATGTAGCGGAAGGCGAACTGTTATCTTGCCTATCAGCTTCCCCATCTGCACCATGCCAACCTGCTCCAGAGAAAGCACCTTCTGACTCCATTTTACGTGCAAGAAGGGTCAACGGACCGGGCTTGCGCTCGGCATGTCCACCCCTCTGTGGCTCAGGACTGCTACTGCGACTGCCACTGCTGGAGGAACCAGAGCTAGAAGTGCTGGGTGAGCCCCTAGCTGCAGCAACATCTGGACTAGGTGGGCTCTGTTTCGGGGTGTCAGGCAAGGGGAATGATAACTCTGGAGGTGGGGAGGGAGGAGGTGTTGGCTGCCGGAGTTGAGGAGACAAAAGGGAGGGGATGTGTTGCTGTGGGGGTTGACAGGATGCTCCAGACCTCTCTCTTGCTGTGGGCACTCTGGCTGGCTCTCTGAGGTTTCTCCTCCGAGCGCTGCTATCCCAATCATCGTCATCACCGTCCTCCTCACCATCATCGCTATCTTCATCATCGCTGTCACCGGCAACTTCACTGGATGCAGAGCCTCTCTCAGGAATGCGCATGGCCACAGAGCCAGAAGCCGGAGGGCAGGACATGTCAGCCTCCTGGTTCCTGTTACCTTGCCCCTCGTTCACTGCACCAAACAATCCCTCTCCACCAGAGGGGCCAGGGGGTTTGTGCTGCTCAGCCATCGCTGGTGTGACATCCTGATAAGGATAGATAGATAGATAGACAGATAGACAGATAGATAAAACTTTATTAATCCCCATTAGGAGAAATTCAGATGTCCGGCAGCAAATACATTAATACAGATGTTAAATCACACATACATAAATGAACTAGCAAAAGTAATAATAATAAAAAAATAATAAGAATAAGAATAGAATAGAATAGAATAGAACAGAATACAATACAATACAATAGAAAGAGAGCTGAGACTTATTTGGGAAATATATCACTTTTCATTCATATTAATTATTTGATTCATTTCTTACCAGCAAGTTACAGCTAGATGTGCTTCATCTTTTAGAGCTAAGAAAATCTTCAAACAAAATCATGATAGAAAAGACAGTGTTGCCAAACCTGTGCTGGAGGAGGACATGATGTACTGTTATTAACTTCTGCGTGGTCCTCTTGTTCTGTTCACAAATGACAAACATTTCAATAATGACCCATAAAATACAGTAATGTACATCATAGTAATGAAGAAGTCTAACAACACTTACCATTTGTTTCATATGCTTCACGAGCCTCTCTCTCCAGACGTTGCCTCAGGAGCTCCTGTTGTTTAGCCAGATACTGCTTGATAAAGCTGTTCTGGCTCATTTCCTCAGCCATCTAAATACAGAGAGAAAATGAATGTAAAAAATACTGTGCAAGACTTTCAGCGCAACTTCATATAGTTTTAGCAGACAGCTCTGAGATGTGTGCTAATGCACATTTTGTCATTCATACTTAGGAGGTCATTACTTGTGAGGAGGCTTCAACCTTTGAAATGAAAAGTAAAGTTTTTTTTAAAACTCTTACCTGAGAGTTTGGCTGTAGTCCAATATGAGGAGTAGAGGTTCTCTGCAAATTCTCCAGCATGAGAGCCTGTTATTAAGACAAGAAACATTATTCCAGAAAGGTAAACAGGAGAATACTCCAGAGATGACCTGGTCACAGGACTGAAGAAATACATTTTAGTATACTTCTCAATACTTCCATCATTTCACAAAACATCATAAGTACATAACTACGGAAAAGGTATTTGAAAACCTTAAAAACACTCAATCGCCTGAAATAAATTAATGAAAATAAGTTAATCATAAGGTTCTGTGTGTCTTGGTATGCCATCACTATAAATGTGACCAACACTATTAAGCACCACTGCCTTGCTTTTTTATAATATTAGTTTGTGAGAAATTTGCCTATGATACAGGCCGCAGCAGTGAGCAAGCAGAAAACTTGCAGAAAAAGAGAGGATGTACTTTGGTAAAATATTTACAATTATTGTTATTCTACAAAGATAAATATCACAATTGACTTTTTAGGATGACATGCAAAACAGGTGAGATGCTAAGAGTCAATGGCATCCTCACAGACAAGTCACAAGTTACAGTGGAAGTCAAACTGTCTGAGAATAGTGTGGGCAGAGTTACAAACAAAACCTACATCACCAAACTTGGTTTAAACTTTACACATTATAAATTAAACAGTTTTTGTTTCAGTCAGTCCGTCTCCAGGTTCACTGTCTGCCATGCATTACCCCTCCTACACTGTCACTTTATTTTGCATGTGCACGCAAACACAGAAATAAAAATACCTCACAAAGTATTATATTTAAAATGTGTCTGATGCCCATTACAATAGGAACACTTCCTTTATGTGCAGATGGTGAATATCGTAAACAACCGCGCAATTAAAACTCCCACATTTCATGAGGGCATTTGAATGTTTCTCAGCTACTAATAGATAATGCTGCAACAAGTACCATTACATGTCTTAAAGTAAACAACGTGATGTTCAGATTTCACCTCTGAGAAAAGAGCGACGTAAACCTGCAGTGAAATACTAAAACACCTAGAGCTTTCATGGCACAATTTGATGGACAAATGCTATCCAGACTACTTAGTTAAAAAGAGAAATTGCCCCAACTTACATGGCGGAGTAGATAAGATTGAAAGTCTGTCGCAATGTAAACAAACTGGCTCATGCAGGACCTACAGCAGCTCACGAGCTAGGAATACATTTATCGGGAAAACTATTCCTAAATGTGATCAAAAATGTCTATACAATTCAATTGCATCTCCGTTGATTAAACATTAAGGGACATCTGCTAAAAGTCGTGGCAGTAGCCTACTAAATAAAGCTAACTTGTGTAATGTTATTCTCCCGGCTAAACTCGTGCACACCAACAGTGCACACATCGTTAAAGGCGAGCAGTGAGCCAGCCGCTAAGGCCACCGCTCAACTCACAGCGTTAGCCAGGGGAGCTAACGAGCTAACAGGACAACATTAACCCAACACACACTTTGAAATTAGCCACTAAGTTAACAGAACTCCCAGTCTTGCTGCGGTTGGTACATTTCTGTACAACCAAAATGCTGTCCAGTCACAACGGAGTGCAGTTACACGCATTTTTCAGCTGGTGGCTGGACGTTAACCTCGATAACTCTACTCCGCTCGGCAGTAACGATACTCAGTTGTCGGCCCTCGAGAGAGCATCAGCCCGTCTCATCGTCAACGTTAGGTTTGCAGCCGCGGTCCCGTATTTCGCAGTAGAACTTACCCCCTTGAGTCTTTTAATTAGAGCATTCTTCTGCCCGCTTTTCGAGAGTCCCCTTTCCTCAAGAGCAGCCTTCAAGTCGGCCACTCGAAGGGACTGGAGCGGTCTCCCGTCCAGCGTAACGTCTTCGAGGTCCGCCATTTTCCGTTCCTCTAGTCAGTTCCCTGCGAGAGCGAAGAGCAACGCCTTCCTCCACCCACCGTCATCGTCGACGACTTCCCCCTAATCAAATGTCAAATGAATAAATGTTTCTCAACACATAAACCACAGAGCACAGCAAAAATCACGTTCACCACAGCTACATATAATTGTGATATATACCTTGCACCAACTACAGCTTATTTTTTTTATTTTGTTAATGACCAACTTTGCGCAAAATGTGCGCAAGCTTGACTTCCTGCACAACACGGCTAATTAACAGCGTCTGCTTCCTGTGTGTATCTTTTAGGTTATCGCGTCTCCGGTTCAGCTTTGATGCGCTTCAAATATGGCAACAGTAAAAAAGATGAGAACTTACAAATATATACATTAAGAGCAGTTTTTATTTATAGACGCTGGTTTTAAAGTCACTCCGAAGTCTATCTTTTTAGATATAGCGCTAAGCTAAGCTACATGTACATGCTACGCAGACCAAGGGATTGTCTCTCGGCAGCTGGTGTTGATAATTAACTTACCGCAGAGGAATAGTTACCTTGTTCAGCCTTTCGAAGATGTCGTGGTTCAGTCATGTCAGTCAAGCCTCAAACCAGCAGCTCACTGACAGCCAAAGACTTCCAGCCACTGACATGTTGTGTAGCACTCTCAGCCCCGGGCTCAAAGGTCCGGTAGCGGGATCAGCGACCGTGGCACCGCTCGAATGGACTGGGTTCTCTCCTCCCAGCTCGGAGGATTTTCCATCAGCCACCCCCGGAGTCATCAGTCCTCCTAGCCTTGAGAAACTATCCTGTGCTTCTCCAAATGCAGGTCAAGTTAGAGAGCCAGAACCCATCTCATATGTAACCCTCCAGGAGCAGCGGTGCGTCCTGAGCTGGTTCCAGGGCTGGACCGCTGCTCAAAGGGAACGGTTCTTGCAGGACCTTCTGGGGAAAGCAGTGCCGGGGAAAGTGTGCACCCTCCTGGATTCACTTACTACTCTACAGGTACTTACAGTACGGTCACTTGTAAGCATGTAGTTCAGAGGTTATGGCGTTTTTATCATTTCACTCTCACTATTTTTGTGCCCTGACAAGGTTAAAGACGGACTACCAAACATCTTTGAGTGCCAGTTGCGCCTGTGGACCCAGTGGTTTGAGTCCTGGGGAGAAGAGGAGAGGAATCATTTCCTGCACATGCTGGAGGAGCGGGACCCAATGTTTGTGGCCCACTTTTACAGGAATGTAGCTGCTACTGCAGGAAGGGACTGAGTAATATTTTCAGCCAGTGGTAAAGAGGTGAAATGGTGGGGAAGGCATATTTGTTGTGAGATACTTGTCTTCACGGAAAGGTGTCTGTAATTGTGAGGATAATTATTCTTGAAAGTGAACAGTTTCATTATAAGACCATAAGTGTTAATTTAATACAAGCTGTTTTTGCTCAGTTTTCTACAGTTTCTCCAGAGCTGCATCATACAGTATGACTTTTTCTAGATAAAGTGTGTCATGGCGAAAGCGCCGCTATTTCAAAACTAAACCAGGCTTGGCATTTGGCTGTAAGAAAAATACATATATCATTATTTTTCTAACACCTGGTATGACATAAGACAATAAAGAAGATGCACTGTGTATTTGTTTTATTGTCTGACACATTCAACAGCAGTAGTAACAGAATTTTGTGTGAGAATCATCATATATGAGTTTCACATGCAGGCACAAACCGAACCTCCCGTGTTTTTCATTTTTATCCAATCAACTGATGATGGGGAAATTAAAAGTTGGATTTTCAGCATCCTCAATAATTGATCAGTGGACTGATTTTGTCTGTAAATCACTGACCATTTAAAGAGTACATGTGAGATAGGGCAGTGGCATCATGAAGAGAGATTTATCCTCTGAGTGTAGTCCAGCAGGATACCCAGTGGGAACTTGAATACTAACAGGCCTAATACTAACAGAATCATAGTGATCCCTGTCTTGGAGCACATTCACTGGTCATTTCAAATGGGTAGTGAATCTTTCCAGCTTCAGACACGTCCCAGTAACATCTGCCAGTTGAGAAGCCAGTTGTACCATGGACAGAGCAGGACAGTGAGACCCACATCATAACAACCTGGCTGATTGTGAACATCTCAGAGTTATCAGCAGACAAACCTATCTTTGGGTGTACTGTGTCAAAATCTGATTGTTTTTCTGTAAACTGAGAAAAGTAGATTATGTGCATGTTACTGTCACAGAGAGATAATATTTATAGCATGAAACATTGCAACAGTTTGATTTTCAGCCTCTAGAATAAGTCCATCTCCCAACACCCTGGATCCTGCACTTTCCAAAATGCACCTGGCTTGCATTGTTAGTCATACCTCCTCTCCAGTTTGTAATGTCTTAAAAAATTAGATAATCGTGATGACATTAGCAGAATAATGTTTCCAAACCTGAAAAGCTTCCCCAGAGCCGACACAAACAGACAACTATTTTTCACAAGCTGAGCAACACTAACCACTGATGCATTTTCCTACTGTAAATGTCATGTATATTCTCATCATTACATGAATAAAGTTTGAACATTTAAGAAAATTTTCCAAAAATAAAATCATGAGGCTCACTAGCAGAGATTGTCTTATCACCAACATCACTTCATTTCTTTCTGAACATCTGAAGAAAGAGCCAATTTTGGCATAGAGGTTCAGTAATATCACCCTGTACTTTTTACATTTTGTTGAACATAACTGATGGTTACCTCAAGTTTTCAACTTATGACCACCTGCGTAATTTTGTGTAGGTCCCCCTTTTGCCACCAAAACAGCTCTGATCCATTGAAGCTGTTGTAGACCAATCAGTCAAAACATAAAACACAGGTTATATATATATATATATATTGAAAGGTAGGTTTATTTTCCCAAAATGGTAAATTTGTCAAGGAAAAAAACTGAATAATTAAATTAAGAGTTACAAGAGGTCAGCAAAACATAGTGAAAAATAAGGCTAACAATACTTGTCATAAACTCAACTATCTGCCAGAATGGATCACTGGAGCAACATACACTGACACAACATACGGCTGATCAAATCAAACTCAATGCAAAGGGGAAAACAACTTGGACATCAACAAAAACTAAGGCAAAGAAAACTTGATTCTGGTCGTGATGGAAAAGAAAACTTGATTCATCAGACCACACCACTTTTTTCCCATTGCTCAGTAGTCTAGTTCTGATGCTTATGTGTCCAGTGTAGGAGCTTTCAGTGGTGGACATGGGTCAGTATGGACACCCTGAGAAGTCTACATCTACAGAGCCCCATATACAACACATTGTGATGATCTGTGTGTTCTGACATCTTTGTATCAGAACCAGCATTCACTTTTTTTCAGCAGATTGTTTTTCTTTGTTTATCCACTTTTCGTCCGTACTGACCACTGCAGACCACGAACCCCCCACAGGAGCTGCACTTATGGAGATGCTATGACCCAGTCCTTAAACCGTCACAGTTTGGTTCTTGTCAAAGTCGCTCACATCCTCACTCTGCCAATTTTTCATCAACTTCCAGGACAAATGTTCACTTGCTGCTTATTATATCTCACCCCCTACCAGGAGCCATTGTCACCAGATAATCAGTGTTGTTCACTTAACCTGCCAGTGTTCAAAATGTTTGGCTGATGAGTGTGTGTGTGTGTGTGTGTGAGAGAGACCACTTGCAGAGTGTTGATTGTTGCTGCAGTTTGTTATTATTTCTGGCCTGTTCCTCTAGCTTCCACTGAAAACTGGTTGAGACTGACATCCTCGTCATGCAGCTGCTGCTGTAGGTAATTACCATCACTTACTGTTTGTTGCAGTTGTCTCCCTAATTGTGCATGGCAAAATACAGACTTCAAGGACATCAACATCCAATACATTTTAAGTTGGCTGTTTCCCTTTCTACACTACGTCCTGGTGAAAACAGCTTTTTTCTGTATGAGTAAGTAGTTGACCTTCCTGCTGTATTCGTGCTGCAGTTTATTATTCTCCCCTGTATGTTAATGTGTAAACCCTGCTGCAGCTGTTTGAGGCCAGCATTCTTCTCCCACAGCTGCTGTTGGCAATCCACACACTCCTGCCTCTGCTGCAGTTGTCTCTGTTAGTACACTTGATAAAAATTTTCACTTCCAATCTAATGATTCAGGGGGTCTCATGGACACATTGAGTGTTGACATCAGTGCAGAACAACTTTTTGACATCTAGCTTCAAGTGTGACAGATGGAGCAGGTCGAAACATTAAAACTCTGCCAACACAAGTGCCAAGTTTTAAAGGAATAGTTTGGACATTTTGGGTATTATCATTATTACTATTATTTTCTTTTCTGTGCACAAAGTATGAAGCTCCTTCCAGCTGCTGAAACATAGGAACAGCTAGGCTGGCTCTGTCCACATGTAAAAACACAGGCCTATGAGCGCCGCTAAAGCTTAGAAGTGAACATATTATTACCAAAGCTACTGTACATTTTGTTGTCTTTAGACAGCTAGGCTTGTTGTTTCTCTCTGTCACAGGTTTTGTGCTAAGCTAAGCTAATGGTAGCTACGTGTAACCCTAAACTGTGAAAGTTGTCTTGGTCTGTTTTTCAAATGACAAACTATGCCTATAAGACAACGCGATGTACAATATGCGCCATTATTAAATTGTTCCACACGAGAAAAAGAAAACAAACAAAAATCCACATCAAAGCATTCATTAGTTTCTATAATGATTTAGATAACGGAAAAAAGTTGCAGGATTTTTTTCTAACAAAGGCAGGAGATGTAGGCATTACATGTGGCAAGACAAGTGTTACAAGTCTTAGGGATATTTAGAGGCTCTATTCAGGCATGCACAATTAAAAAATGTTGGATGACTGGAAAGACACACCAGTAGAAAAGCAATAGACTCACAAAACATTGATGTTTATCAGCAGTGATTTAGGAATCAATATAACCTCTTAAATCAAAATCTGTATTTGTTTGTGCACTGTAACATGTTTTGTTCTGTCAACATTTGTCTCTTTGAGTTTTGATATTTCTTTGACTTTCCTGGGAAGTTCTAGGATCTGAGCCATTAAAAAACAAAGCAATTTACTCTCTTCTGATGCTATTAAATAATTTGAGCCTGAGCCCAAGCCAGAGGCAAAGGCCCTATTGTATTTCTAGTTCATGTTTTTTTTTTCTTACTGAAGATAGGCAAATAAAAAAAACTCTACAGATGAGCAGTCCTCATTTACTTCACTCCAGCATGACTGCATTTTCTTTTATCTAAGGGCTGATGTCCTTTAGTTCAGACACCAGATGGCCAAGAAACAACTGTGTTTATGTCCTTAAAATATATAATAAAATAATATGAATATTCTCTTTGCTCTTTCCTTGAGCCCGTGTTTAGTATTTTCTGTACTTTCATCTTGGACTCACTAAAGAAGTAAGATGGTCTTGAAGGAGAACATCTGAATAATGATTTTGTTTTATATAAATGCAAGCTGCACAATAAAATAACTTGTGCACGGAAGATAATTTTCTTGTGCGCACAAGATAAAAAAACATATTTCCTTGTGGGACTTTAGAGGCTCCGTAGTTTCCATCGACTACATGTTCAGTTCTTCTTTTCAGTTTGGAGGATACAGATGTTCATAATTAAAGTGAATTCACAAAGTTTGTGCCTAACTTTTCTACCTCTCTGCATGAACTACATTTGCTTCCTAATGTGTGATAGTCCTCCTCTAAGAGAAATAAAAAGCATTATATATCATGTAATGAAGAGGCCCTTCATTACTTGGATAATAGACATTAGCATTTGCACTGCAGTATATTCATGTGGTAAAAGGTAGGAAATAACTGCACAAACAGAGGTTGCATTGGTTTTATTTATTTTCTGGTGTGTATCTTTTTGATAGTTGCCTCTCTGCTGGTACTGATGATGGCCTGTCCTGTGAAGGAAGTGTACACATTTAAATATTAGAAACAAATATCTTAACTATTGTAATCTGTTAACATGAGTGCTTTGAATCCTGTGAGGGTGCTGTTAGAGTTCAAAGATTTCTTACCTTGTGTTGCATCTCTTCTCCAAGGTGTTCAGGTTAAAAGAGTCCCCGGGTACCTGAACACTATTTAAAGGTTCAGGAAGGTGCCAAAGGAATAATTGAGTCAGGAGAGGAGGCTGGATGATGCATTAAAATGCTAAGGTGTTAAACTGATGATGTTGTGTGGGAACAGGTTTAATAAAAGTAATTATGTGTTGTAGTGACTATTTGTCTACAAAATAAACCAACTCAAAGTAACTAAACTTAAGACCTTAACTTAACTGAACTCAAATAATGACGAGATGCATCCTGGGATTGTTGTTTACGCAGTCAAAGATAATATCCATTCTCTAGGTTGAGTCTTGCAGTGCTTTTATTTGCAGGTTTTGCAGGCAAACAACAACTTTTGTACATCAGGCCTACTTGCTGCCTCTCCTGCTCATCCTATCGTGATAGTGGTGGTGACTAACTGGTGACTTACTGGTGACTGACTGGTGACTGAAACCTATAGGCCCTCCCAGGTGCTGGCCTGCCCCTAATACTGCCTATTTATACCCAGGTGCTCACAGTATAAACCAATAAGAAAAACAACAAAAGGTGCTAAATATAATAATAATAATAATAATAATAATAATAATAATAATAAAAATAATAATAACCAAAACAACAACAAAAAAAACTAAATTAACTTTAAACAAAAAACTAAACAGACAAATAGCTCCTACATGTGTTTTTGATGTATGTAAGTGTAAAGGTTAATAAAAGTGTATTTTGTGGCGATGGAGTAGGGAGGCCGGGAGAAGTTTAACCTTGGAGTGGTACGAGCTGGAGGAGCAGGCGGTGGCAGCTTATAAAAAGGCTGTCAGTCCTCAAGGGAGGTGGCTCCTGCTAGGACCATCTCCAACCTCTGGTCCTTTATGTTGTGATGTCTGTTTCTTCATGTGTGGTGAGCCAAGTACACACCTGGTTGGGTTTTGCACAATATTCCTGCCTCAAGCCTCCTGTGTTCCCCCAGCTGCTACCGGCCATCTTCACATATCTAGATCCCATGTTTTCAGGTGAAATACATTGCGTCAAAAGCTCTCCAAATGACACCCGTCTCTGACTTTTCTGACTAAAATGGCTGTGAAACCAGTCCTAGGACTAGTCCTAGGACACCAGCTTTAGAGGAATTGCAGGGCAGATGTTGGACAACAGATCCAGTCCATCCTTTGTCTCCTGACATTTGATTTGCCAACGCTTGTCACTCAAAAACTTCAACTTTTTTTTTCTAGCTGAGACAAAAGTGTTGAATTTCTGCTGCTTTTAGCGGATATCACTGTAGCCTGATAAAAGCTACAAAAAAACCTTTGACTTGATCCAGATCCTACAAGGTGGTACCTTTCCATAGACACCAAGATTATGCATCGAGGCCCAACACTTGTTGAGCAATTACTGATAAACTTTGGACATGTCATATAAGATGGAAATTGTCAAAAAATACCAAAGGTGGAAGTGGTAATGACATAACATACTCTGACTTTTTTTTCCCGACATACTATAGCTACTGTGATGTTTTTTATGATACACTATGTAAAAAATAAAATCAATCAATAAAAAGCTTACAGCCCTTAGTATTCCCAGAGAGTCTCCCATCCAAGTACTGACCATGTACAAGGTGAACTAAGAAGGTGTGCTGTTACAGCACCTATATCAAGCACGTGCGCTGCTTGTACTGTCGCTTACGGCCATACCACCCTGAACACGCCCGATCTCGTCTGATCTCGGAAGCTAAGCAGGGTCGGGCCTGGTCAGTACTTGGATGGGAGACCGCCTGGGAATACCAGGTGCTGTAAGCTTTTTCTTTTCACTTCTCTCTACGAACTCTAGAGGGCGCTGCTGCTCTTTAGCTGGAGACACAGCGGTAGGTAATACTTCACATTCACAAACATGCTGGTCTCATGTCACCCACTAACATGGACACATTCTGTCTGATGGATAAAATACTGGAGGAAGACAACAATACTCAGTCAAACAGGTTGGACAAAAACATCAACGTGGCGGCTGTATACAAGTACATTAATAAAACAGTATTTGCTTTTCCAGATAAAATGAAAATGTAATTTGTTGATTTCTGTGATCATCTTAGGAGATATAAGGAGTGTGCAGGGTAGATCAGCCTGGATATAGATTCATGTTTGTCAGCAGCGTTCTTCCAAATACTGTCAAATCTCTTTTTAGTCACTTACATTTTTCTTACATTTATCGACCATTTTAAAAATATTATTTTATTCATTTGACTCTTTAGATTGAACCAAATTCCAAGTATCTAGTTTTTTAACAGGTAGGCTATATTATGTAAAGAGGAATAGGAGCAGTGGTGGATACTCATAAGTTCGCATTTATCAAGATGTAAACACAAACCTGAGGCTGGTGAGAATAATTATAGTTTGTAAGACCAGGGGAATTAGTTCTTTGTTCTTTAGATAAGTGTTGTGTCATCAGCTCGCTGACTTATAATCAGTTGTTGATCATTAATGTTTAATCCTTCAGTGTTAGAGTTTTTACAAGAATATCCAGTGGTCCAGTAACTGCAAGGAATAATAAAGGAGAGACGCTGCATCCCTGTCTTACGCCTCTTCCTACATCAAACCGAGGAC
>OOFC01011819.1:14816-32228 GCA_900323345.1 Pseudochromis fuscus
TGGCCGAGCACACATGCAGGGCGACGTGTTAATGCTCCACTCCTTTTAATATTTAAAAATTGGGCATCCCCGCCTATTATTTGTTACTAGTTTTCTGTTCCTTTCTTTCTATGTATATCTCTGCATCGATTTCTCTTCTCTGTGGTTATAATTTGCATTAAAGGGAAGAAAGTTTTCTGCACAGTCATACAATCACTTCTGTCTTCAGCAGTCAGGGTTACGGTTTCTCTTTTTTAAGTCATATACGCACCAGTACACATTTTATTTATTATTCTTCCAGGAATTAGCTGTTGTTTTCTGGTGAATAAATTGACATTCTCTGGCCTCTAAAAATATTCAGATTGTGTTAGAAGGAGTTTATTGGAAAACAATACATGGACATATGCAGCTTGTTGATCTGAGTATTTCTCTCCTGATACCACTTAAAACAAATCAACTCATGATATAGTGTGAGTTTGGTTTTACTGATCCAATATTTTTGCTCTGTGCTTCTTAGTTTTAAAACTTGCATACCAAAGGTAAATACAGTTTTTAAAAGCAGTTTTTGGGGAAATATGTGTTAAAGGATTCGTGAGACATGTATTTTTTTTCCATTTTATGTAAATATTCAGCCAAAAACCATGAAGTCTGGATTTGAATATTTCCAGACAACATGTGCCGTCAAAAAAAAGCCTGAATTAGCCACTGAAATTTGTATTTTACATACGGGGAGGGATAACATGATATTATAACAACATTAATAAAAACTGGGGAAGTGCTCTGTCAACACTATGTATGGTGGAGAGGGTGCACTGCTGACCTCGACTCAGGACGTTGTGGTTCGGTGGAAGAAATACTTCTAAGACCTCCTCAATCCCACCTACACGCCTTCCGGTGAGGAAGCAGGACCTGGGGACTCAGGGGTGGACTCTCCTATCTGTGGGGCTGAAGTCGCCGAGGTGGTCAAAATGCTCCTCAGTGGCAGGGCCCCAGGGGTGGATGGGATCCACCCAGAGTTCCTCTAGGGCCTAGATGTTGTGGGGCTGTCATGGTTGACACAAATTTGCAACATCACATGGACATCGGGGGCAGTGGCTCTGGATTAGCAGACTAGGGTGGGGGTCCCTCTTTTTAAGAAGGGGGACTGTGTTCCAACTATAGGGGGATCACACTCCTCAGCCTCCCTGGTAAGGTCTGTTCAGGGGTACTGGAGAGGATGGTCTGCCGGATAGTCAAACCCCAGATTCAGGATGAGCAATGTGGTTTTCGTCCTAGTCGTGGAGCTGTGGACCAGCTCTCCACCCTTGAGGGTGGAGAGCTTGAGGGTGCATGAGGGTGCATTGGAGTTTGCCCAGCCAGTCCACATGTGCTTTGTGGACATGGAGAAGGCATTTGGCCGTGTCCCTCGGGGAGTCCTGTGGGGTGTTCTCCGGGAGTATGAGGTATCGGACCCCCTGACACTGGCCATCCATTCCCTGTACGACCGGTGCCAGAGCTTGGTCCTCATTGCTGGCAGTAAGTCGGACTCTTTTCCAATGAGGGTTGGACTCAGCCAGGGCTGCGCTTTGTCACTGATTCTGTTCATAACTTTTATGGACAGAATTTCTAGGCGCAGCCAGGGTGTTGAGGGGGTCCGGTTTGGTGACCTCAGGACTGGGTCGCTGCTTTTTGCAGATGACGTGGTCCTGTTGGCTATGGTCATGAACTTTGGGTAGTGACCAAAAGAACAAGATTGTGGGTACAAGCAGCTGAGATGAGCTTCCTCCGTAGGGTGGCTGGGCTCTCACTTTGAGATATGGTGAAAGGCTCGGTCATCCAGGAGGAGCTCGGAGTAGAGTCACTGCTCCTCCACTTTGAGAAGAGCCAGATGAGGTGGCTGGGGCATCTAATTAGGAGGCCTCCCTGGTGAGGTGTTCAGGGACCCCAGGGAAGACCCAGAACGCCCTGGAGGGACTATGTCTCTCGACTGTCCTGGGAGCACCTCAGGATCTGGACGAAGTGACTGGGGAGAGGGAAGTCTGGGCTTCCCTGCTTAGGCTGCTGTCGAGGTTAATGAGTTACCTGAAAATGAACCTTTTTTTTTCCCTTTGTTCTGTTATGATTTCAGACCAGCAGATGGCAGGCAACACCCACAAATACTGTCCAAACTTTTAAAGTCATACCCAACTTTCTCTATGTGTGTGTGTGTGTGTGTGGACGTGTGGTTTCACATGGATGTGTGTTTCCCTGCTGGTGTGTTTGCTCTCCACCTTGTTTGTCAGTCTGATGAAGGGAAGCAGCCAAGCCAGGGCGAAGAAGAGGGATGCCTGCTGGCTCAGCTGTGAGGCAGCAGCAGCAGCAGCAGAGGAAGAGATTGGCCATGGGAGCCATATGAGGACAAGGAGGGAGGAATGAGTGCAGGGAGAGGTGAAGCAGACAGGTTGAGCGAAGTAGAGGAGAGAGATTGATGAGGGAGGTGCTGTGAGTGGAGCAGTGATGGCAGCATCTGCTTGTTAGTCTAAGATAAAACTCCGTGGGCCAGAGAGGATGGGCTCCATCCATTAGCCAGCCCGGCACCCAGCCAGATGGCCCGGTCTACGGACATTCACTGCTGCTGGGAGGAGAGGAGCGGCAGCAGCAGCAGCTCCTCTGGACCCATCTGTATAAATGTGCCAGAATGTTAATGCACGGCACTTATCACAGGCTTCTTCACAGGGTGCCGCAGTTCAGCTTCTGTGAATGATGCATGTGTAAAAGCTGGCGGTGTAATTCAGCCGTGCTTTTTCTGATGACTAAGATGGACGAAGACTTAAAAAAAAAAAACCCAGTGCACAACCATATTGGTAAACTAAACCCAGACGTCTCTCATCTCTACTAATGCTCTCTTCTGATGCTTTAATTTATTATTACTCTGTTTATGTAGGAAACAGTATGAAAAGTTGAACACCAAAGCTTTGGTTTATGAGGAAGTTTTTTCTGCTTTCAATGCAACATCAATATACCTGCTCTGGTTCAATTATAACAAGATTTAGAAAGAAATCCCCAAATAGTTTGATGACGGTATCAAACCTTTACTCAATCTATGGTTAACCACAAATAATGAGGATCTATTAAAAGTAGTGAGTAATAGGATGGAAATGTACTCAAAGCTTTTGTCACAGTTTGACATTTTGCAAACACTAATCTCAAAACAATTACTAATTTGTTGCAGATAGCCTGACGGACAGTGACGGCAGCAGTTCAGGTAAGCACAAATGTCACGCTTTGTGGCAGTCAGTCCCTTTTTACTCACCACTTGTTGGAAATTCAGTTACATTTTTTTCAGCTCCCTTCTTTGTTATTGGTTTATTGAACAGAGCACACGGGGACATCCACTGAGGAGAGCTCAGAGGACGAGGAGGATGAAGAGGAAGAGGAGGAGGAGGGTGAGAGTGGCACTTTTAAAAAGACTGTTGCTATTCTCATTATTCAAGATTTCCGCTCTATTAAGAATAATAAAAAATAAAGTTAAATAAAAGAAACACAAACGTAAGAGTAGTGTGAACAAGTGGTGCTTTTCCACTAGCCCACATGGTACCTACTCACCTCGCCTCCGTTTCCATGACAGCAAACAGTCCCTCCTCCGTGTAGCTGGTCATCAGATGGAGGAGAAAGTTGATGAAGTAATCTTCAGATTTCTACTGTTGTGGTGTCACAGGAAGCAGTTTGAAGAGTGTTTCAGGAGAGAAATGAGTTGTTTTTACTTCAAATATGTTAATTCATCAAGTTAGAGTCTGGTTAAAAACCTGCTCCGACGTTTTCGGAGATATGAGCTCTCGCTACGACCTCCATCAGCTGTTCAACTGACCCGGTGCTCAGAACTCATGTTTTTTTTTTCAGTTGTCATTTATAAATAAAATTATAACATTACAGTAAAGCACTGTTATTGTACATTACACCGATCTATTTAGTGGTTTTTCCCTTATGATAGAAACTTGTTATTCTGACTATAACCGTGCAGACTGTCGGCTTGTGGGTACAAATGTTTCCGGGTCGCGCAGTGATGATGCAATGATGCAGTGATGATTACGACCAATAAGATTTTAGTACCTGTTCGTACCTGACCGGGTACTTTTTTTGGAACCGCAGGAGATCAGGTACAAAAAAATTCGTACCAGGTACATAGTTCCAGGTACTTTTTGCCAGTGGAAATGCACCACAAACTGAGGTGAGCCAAGGTGATACCATACAGTGGAAATCCGCCAAAAGAAAACACAATACAAAATATACAACAACTGACTAAATAATCAGGTAACTCTTGTTTTAACAGTATGTTGCACTGTAATAGAATATTTATGGTGAACATGAAGCTCCACTCATCAGATGTTAGTTTTGTCTGGTGTAAAAATGGAAATGACTGCTCTGGCTCCTGGCAGCGTCTAAAGCTCATTAACTAACGTGTTATTTGTTGTTTGTTTAATCTGTACAAAAAATGTTAATGACACCCAGGAGCAGTGACTTCCTGGAGTTTTGTCTTCACCACGGGAACGAATGAGATAAAACTTTTTAATTAGTGAGCTTTAAAGGTGCTGGTAGGCAGATTGCCTCTGACTTTCTGACAGAGAGCCATGCTAGCTGTTTACCCCCTCTGCTTTGACTTTTTGTGTTAAGCCAACCAGCTGCTGGAGGTAGCTTCATATTTACAGACATCTTATCAATATTCTCATCTCAGCAAGAAGGAAAATAAATGTGTTGTGGTCCTCATCTTCTCTTATTTCTACTCTCACCAGAAGTCTGTGCTGAGAAGGATGGAGAAGAGGAAGGTAGGAACTATATCCTCTATCCAGTTCAGGCTTAGGTTCAGAGTTTCACAATGTACCTGAAAGTGAAGACATGCAGTGCACACTGTTCCTTTTATCTTGCTCATTTTCTTTGCAGACAATGAAAAGGTGGATGCAGAAGAGTCCAAAAGTGGTAAGAGAAATCATAAAACATAGAAATCATTAAATGGAATGATTAAATATCTGCTAATTTAAAACCATAGACCTGTGTTTTTCATCCCTGGGATCCCAACCCCATGTCAGGTCGCCTGGTATTCGAATGGGGTCTCCAGAAATTAATTGATTTAAAAAAAAAATAAAATAAAAAAATTCTGATAAATTTTTTTAAAAACATAATTATTTTTCTTTTTAAAATCAAAACACCACACAATCTTAAACAAGTGTAGCACTGAAGCACAGTGATTCATTCTTTGAGATCTTCACTCTGGCCAGTTTTAAGATGCTGCAGCCGCTTTTTTTTAATTCCTTATATGAGAGATTGTTTGTTCAGTATTAATTTTCAGCATGTAGACTATATCCTGATCAGGCAAAATAAAATTGTCACTTTGTCCACTAATCTTGGCTGCTCTGTATTTTCAACAAGGTATAACAAACAAGATCAAAAACTAATTCTCGGGGAAAAAAAAAAGTGTGGTCGTCCGACATTTGTGATGTCAAAATGGGGTCACGGACCAAAAAAGGTTGGGAACCACTGCCATAGACTGTGTGTGGAAAGGGACGAAGCAGGCGGGGCTTAATAAGGAAGTGCAAAAAAGTGCAATACTCCTGATGGCCACTAGATGCTGGCTTCCATTGACTTCAATACTGACTCAATATATTTGTTCCACAAGTCATTCTGATGTCATTAGATAAAGTCAACTCTTCTCATCAGTGATCGGGTGGTTCATCTGAAAATAAAATCCTCATTAAGTAGATGTTAGGCTTCAAAAGGAAGCTCCAGTGAAACCAGAGCTGAAGTTGAGTCTCATACACATTGGACACTGCTCGTAACTCCTCCCTTCACATCTAAATATGGTCACTTCTGGCTCTAAACAACCAACATGGCGACATTCGAATGCTGATTTCCAGGCTTCAGAAAACGAGTCCACAAACCAACCGGTGACCTCACGCTTGCTTCATCCTCTTCTACATACACTCTATGTTAACACACACATTTGGCCACATCTACCTGGTGTTATACTCTGTAAATATGCCACACAATGTCAGACCCTGCTGGATTTCATGGAGCTCAGAATAAGATTGGACATATAGTTGAACACCTCTGACGCAATATAGAAATAAAAGACAGCTGTGTAAAATCTGTCTGGTATCGTCAGATTTTCATATGATAATACTGCACCTGATTGATTTTACCCTCTAGAGGCAGCTGCTGGACCTGAAGGGGAGGCTCTAAATGGGAAAGGTAAACAGATCATAACTGATGTGCCTCGGTGTGCTGGAGATAGTGTCACCTGTCTTGTAAATAACATTTTGCTTGTTGTTGTACATCCTGGCAGATGAGAGCCACTTCAAATTATGCTGTGAAAAATGCAAAGCCATCCAGCAGGTGAGCTCCCGAACCAGATGTTATCTGATCAAACGTGCTGACTTCAAATGTCCCGTCTGCATAATGTTCCCACTGTATGTTTGTTTTTGGCATTCTTCGGATATTGTGGAGGATGAGCCTCAAACCCGATCGGTGCTTCTGCTTGTTGTTCATGTTTTTTATTGTGGTGCAAGCAATAAAAAAAATAAGTGTGCGTGCTTTCAGAGCCATGGCAGTGAGCTCGTCACCCCCAGGAGGATCTCCAAGGGGCGATTACAGTAAGTGTGCGTCTCTGTGGCACGTTCGTGTTGATTACGTACAGCCCTGCTCACTTCCTGTGTGCTTGTGTGTGTTAGGGTGAATCTGGAAGGGGAAGGGACGTATGAGTGTTCGGTCACCGGCCTGGTTTTTGAAGCGTCCGAGCAGGTTGTCGTCCGGTACTCGGTCCTGTCCTGGTCCAAGTTTGGTGCCTTCCTGCGGGACTCCTGGAAGTTCGCCGGTCCCATTTTCAATGTGGACACGGTCCACAAGGACGCGTCTGTCCTCAAGTCCATCCAGTTCCCTCACTCTGTCTGCCTCGCTGGTAAGAACATCAGGACCTGTGTGTTTTCTATTTTCAACATATGGTTGTTAATTAAGATCTTGACCTCCTGTAGTGACCTGGAGGCTGTGGTGCATGTAATGAACATTTTGGTTTTCAAATGTCACACATGAAAAATAATCCACACAAATCAAACCAAATAATGAGAAACATGATTTTTTTTTTTTTTCTATTATCTTTACACAGACCCAGAAAATGAGATGACATTCAGCGTCCTGCACATAAAAGACAACCGCCCACTCATCGAGCCGACAGTGGACCACTCAGGTAGCCATGTTAAGTGGAATGTGACGTCCCTGTCACCCGTGGGTCCCATCATTCAGACGAACCAGGCTGTGGAGCGGCACGGGGTGGTTCTGGTCTACAAGCAGCTCGGCAGTGACAACAACAACTACAGCTTCCACGTCTACCTAGCCACCAACAGCGCCTCTGACATCAAGGTATTGTTACCAAAAAATCCCAAGTGTAGAAATCCAGTAATTTCTTTTTTCTTTTTTTTTTTTTTCTAATGTCACTTCAGAACGACTTTCTGCTCTTTCGGCTACCTGGGCTTTACTTGCATTTTTTGAACAGATAAGAACAAAACTACTTTGGAAATGTGGTCAAATTTCTCCAAATCTTTTGTAGTTTCAAGATCCTGTTTTATTTCTATATAGCCGCAATAATGTAGTTAGTTGCTCCTTTTTAAATATAGCTCTTCACCTGGAAACGCTCCAGCAAGTTTAGTTTTTGTCTCGGTGGTGGCTGAAAAAAAAAACCTTGGTTTTTCTTAAAAGTTGCCTCCGCTGTCTGTCTGCATAGGATCCAGTATCTCATCAGTATCTGTTCCTGTGTGGTTGCGGTGATGAAATACAGCAGTTACATCAATGAATGCAGACTGTCTGGCTACACGTGTTTATTAAATACACCTCATCCCCAAGTCTAAAAACATTTCTTGTGCATATAGAAGAAAAACTGTTGGGTCCATTTGAAACTTTTTCACAATCTTATCACAGTTTTTATTTTATTCTGAGCACATTTCATGTTTCAGTCAAGGGATCTTTCTTTTTGAGATGCTTGCAAAAAGAAACGACGACAAAGAAATATTCCATTCAAAACCAAAAAACAAAACATCCCCTAGATTTTTCATTCATGCTAACAGCGTACTGCATAAAACTCCAGCAAAACACCTTATAATTATTTGTGGAAAATAAAAATTTGGGGTAGCTTTGACACTTTCAGACTCTATAATAATAATGGTTGGATATATACAGTGCTTTTCTAGACACTCAAAGCGCTTTACAGAGACCATTACTCATTCATACCCAGTCATACCAGTGGTAGTAAGCTATGAGAGCCACAGCTGCCCTGGGGCAGACTGACGGAGGCGTGGCTCCCAGTCTGCGCCTACGGCCCCTCGGACCACCACCAAACCATTCATTCAACATTCATACGAGGCAAAGGTGGGTAAGGTGTCTTGCCCAAGGACACAACAACTGGGAGGAGCAGGAATCGAACCACCGACCCTTCGGTTGGTAGATGGCTGCTCTACCACTGATCCACTGCCGTCCCGATAGATATTCAAGCCTGTGTAATACAATGATCACTGGTATTAACCACCTCATCAAACCACTTGGGAAATATATTATGGTCATTTTGGGGGTAAATAAGTACAGTAGATATCATAAAAATATCCTTCATGTGGAAAAAAAAGTGGTAATGACCGTAATGGTGTGTATTATTATGTATAAGTGCAATGCGTAAGTCTGAGGACTACACTGAAAATAATGCTCATTTATTTAAACACTGTACTGCTGACATCACTCGGGAAGTGTGTTTGTGGTTGCATGACAGTGTGTGCCTGGGAGGATGCAACTGGTGAATAATCGTACTGCACATATTGTCACCACCCTGAAAGAATGGCACTTCCTGAAAATGCATGAACTTGTTTTTTCCAGAATGATGTTTTTTGTATTTTCCACTACCATGTGCATGATATTTACTGGGTCTTGCAGTCATCCAGCATCTCTGAACTCTGAGTGATTGGTTACGCCTTTTAAGGTTTAGTCATTTTTCTGTCATCGTTGCAGAGAAACTGACCTAACGTCTGCTTCATGTTGTCTTCCTGCTGTCCTCGTGTAACCCAGGATATTGGCAAACAGGTGCGGGGCTACAAGAATCGTTACATCCGGATAGAGAAACCTCCCACGTGTAAACTGGACGAGGGGACGTATCGTCTCCTGAGCGAACCAGAGGGAGAAATCAAACCTGAGGTGTGTCTCGTTGCGTGTACCTATGCAGCGTCATTATCACTGTGTTTGTTCTTCACTGAATACACAACTGAATTATATTTCTGTGCAGGACTTGAAGTTCACCCTTGCAGTGACTAAGATGAAAGGCTACTTTGAAGCTTTCTTTGAGCAGCCCCCTCCTTTTAAACTGTCTCTTATAGAGATTAACACTGAGGAGACGGTGTGGTCTGCCACCATCAGAGAAGGTACCAGTGCATTTCGTCTGTCACTGAGGACACTGTGCTGCTGATCCTTAAAGGAATAACTGTCATAATGAGAGATGAACTTTCAGGCACATGCTGAGCCCATATGATGTCAGAGCATTTCAACCAATCAGAAAAAAATTCTGATTGGTTGAAATGCTCTGACATCATTTGAGCTCATTTCAAATGACAGCCTCCATGAAATTTTGACTTTAGAGATGGAAATCTTATGAACTCTTTATTTTCAGACATTCCCATGAATTGTTAGTTCATATCATAATCTGTCTTCCAAACTACATTTTGACCATAGGGTTTCAGTTCATTTAAAGTGGATTATATTTGTTTGTCACATAATTTCTGATGCTTATTGGAAATAAAATCACCCAAAGAGTGTTCACTGGTTTCTGCTACAGTCTGGCTGACGTCCATCTTTTCCTCTTCTCTCAGGTGATTGTGTGAACAACATTGAAAAGAGGCCAAGGAAAAGGACAAACAGTAAGCTTCCTGTTTCTGTTGTTTTGAATCCGATTATATTTTTCTATCATGTTTCTGCACATACAGGTTAACTCCCCTGATATCTGTCTCTCTTGCAGGCAGACGGAGGAGCAGCAGCCCCTCAGAAGAAGAAGATATAGCCTGTAAAAGACCTCGATGGCAAGATCAGCCAGGTGACTTCCCATCTCTTTGAGTAACTGCTCCTTTCAGGCCTAACTTTGTTTTACCGCAGATAAATCAGCAACTCACACCTGAGCAATCTCCAGGTGCACCTGCCTGTCTAAAAAAAAAAATAACACAAAAATGAAATACTGGCGTATGTTGTGCGTCTTTCCTCCAGATGGAGTGAAAGCGGTGACGACTCAGGGCCAGGACATGTCAGAGAAGCAGCTCCTGCAGGTGGCCAAGCGGCTCGGGAAGGAGTGGAAGCAGGTGGCCATCTATCTCGACTTGAACTCCAGGGAGCTGGACGACATCCAGGCGGCAGAGAAGGACGTGACGATGCAGAAGCTGAAGATGCTGGTGGAGTGGAAGAGCAGGAGGCGGCCGGGAGAGGCCACGGCGAGCCACCTGTTGAAGAGCGTGGAGGAACTGGACGACTTGCCAAATGAGGTTTATCAGACGCTGCAAGGTAAAACCTGCATGTGAAAATATATACATGATAATGATGAATAACCAGAAACAGCAGTGCTATGAAGTGGCAACAATGACTTGAAGCTTTGATTAGTGATAAGTAACTCTAGTCACATCTAACATCTGCTTTATGTACTTGTTTTGTCAGCCACACATCAAGAGTAGTACTGCAGTAGTGTAATAGTCAGATTAAATGAACAATTACATGAAATCAGATTGGTGGTTAAACCTGATTGAGTCATACATAGCTGCCTTCTGGACATTTTACTCACAGATTTGTTTTTAAAACTTACCGTATTTTTCGGACTATAAGACACACCGGATTATAAAATGCATGAAGCGAAACAAAACAGTCAGATAAGTCAAACTTTATTCAACTCATTCACAATATTTTGGGGTTCTTATGCACACACTGAAATATTATGTTGAAGCACTGTACGTATTACTCCACAAGGCTCCTGACTACGGTAGCTGTGATGCTCTGACACTCCATCAAGCAGTGCGGCTTTGTAGCTAACCAAAGTCATGCTAAAACATTTTGACAGATTTTTGGGCGTAGTGTACAACATAAAATCAGTTCGAGGTTACAACCAGATTAATGCATAAGGGGCACCAGATCATAAGGTGCGCTGTTGATTTTTGAGAAAATTAAAGGATTTTAAGTGCGCCTTGTAGTCCAAATAATACGGTATAATGTGAAGAATCTTAAAAGTTCAAACACCAGATGTTACAGAATGTTTTAGGGACCTACAGTCCATGTTGTATGATCAGCTGCTGGATAGAGTGGAGCTACTGTAGCAGCATTATACAGGTTTGCAGTGGCTTGGACAAATAATGATTTTTTTTTGTTGTTGTCTTTTTTCAGATATGATGGACAATCGTGTGGTTAAGTGACAGGGACATAAATGATGGACAGTGCTGGATATCTGTTGCTCCATTATCGGGAAGAAGCAAAGATCTCAGGAGATAAACCGCTAAGCAGAGTTGATCTCTGGACTCAACACCAGCGCTTCCTTCAGTTTCTTTTTTTGTAGATATGAAACATTTCATCTTGGCTTTAAAAAGGCATTTTTCTTACTTTTGTCCAATTGTGGTCCTTTAGTTCTGTGATGAGCACAGAACATGTGAGTGTCTACCTTTGTGTAGACAGAATTTCATGCTTACGATTATCAGGTTAAAAAAAACTGACCTGTACAGGTCATGTAGATATTTAGTAGCTAATTATGTAGCCAGTAACATGTAAGTGTAGGTGCTGCAGTGTAGCAACTGCAAACACTGGGGAAAACCTGTGTACATTGTTTCACTTTTAAATGCTTTGGTTTTGGGACTTTTTCATAACACAATTAGGCATTGCATCACACGCACATGCATGTGACTGTCCAAAGACATGCGGACTGAATTATGTTGTAAGTCTCACGCATTTTTATATTTGTGCACTATGTTCTGTACATATGTTTTTTTTTACTGACTTTTTCAAACTTGTACCTTATTTTTTTATAAGTATGTTTTGTCTGTTTATGCCTCTTGTTTTTTATTATTACGTGTTTCCTTTGACAACTATGACTCTGTAAAACTAAATGTAGCTGCAAAAGGTTCAAAAAATATTTTTTATTTTGTTTTACCTGAACTTCGAATGACTTCCTACCCTCTGTAGACTGGAACGCACATCTTTTTTTATGTTGTTTGTGGTATTTGGATTGGTACACTTTAGAAACAACAACAACAACACAAGTTTGGATCCAGGGCTAAAAACCGATTCATATGTTTTTTTGAGTCAGGCTTCATTGTTTATCTCACAGTTGTAGACCTCAGAACATCACTACACTGGAAGGTCTCAATAGAAATCGTTTGGCGTTGACATCTCAACACCATTTTGGTAAAGCTGCAGAAATGGCATCTGGGATACTGAGTCGTCCATGCCAATACTGTGCAGCAATGTTTACATTCAGACACTTCTTCCTTAACAAAATCACCACTAACAACCCCGTCCGTCCTTTTCCCATTTGTTTCTTTCAGGTTAAACTACAGAAGCAAATGTTGACTGAATAAAGTAAAAGATCGTCTCCTGGATGTTTCATTTTTGTTTAATTTCTCCAATGATATCAAAGATCACTTCAGCACTTCACTTCAAAAATACTTTATTATAAATAACAATAAATAACATTACATGCCATCAAATAAATAAATAAATAGATCTTCAATAAATAAATAAATACAATCTATATATTGAAATACATTCATACATTTAGATCGGCCAACATGGCCTCCACTTCAGTTTTACTATGTTCAGCTTATGTCTGAGCAGCGTTCCTTCAGACAGTTGTGCAGGATGCTCAGCACTACTTGGTCACTAGTTGTAGGTGCTATTGAATGATTGCTTGTTTAGTTGTGATAAATTACAGGAGTAGATAAACTGTGATGTTGATTGGAGTGATGGTGATGATGGGGTTGCGGGATTGTTTACTTCTTGTGATCTCCCGAAGAGATGTAGCCCAAAGCCCGGTTGATGGTGATGGTTCGGATGTAGAAGCCTCGCATCATCTTGCACATCTCGTGCCGGTTATCATAGCTTTGGCTGCCCCACATCTGGGCAACATCCTCCTGACAGGCAACAAGGGAAGGACACAGTGTGAATGCAAAATGAATGACCTGCCAGCTGCACGCCAAAACTACCCCGAGTTCCCTGGCTGTGCGAGAAAACACTTTCCAAATACACAATAGTAAGGAAAAAAAAAAACAATATAACTTTTTCCTTTTAAAAACTGAAAGACATGGTGTAAATGTGGGAATAAACAAACAAAAAACAAGGACAGAAAAATACCTCTGAAGAGCTGTTCTCTTCATTCGGCGTCAGGGAGCAGCTCTGTATAAACCAAGGAAGATTTTGTCAGGCAACTGTTATTTCCCAGGAGATTCTCCATTTCTGTCTCTTTTTATTTTATTTGTATTTATTTTGGTTCACCCCTTCCTCACATGTATAATGTACCCACCTCCCTCAGGCTCTGGATTATTCCCAGAGTTGGTTGCAGAAGTTCTTTTTCTTCCTTAGGTTTCCTGAGCGGGGACTCGAGGTACGACTGAATAGCAGCATCATAGTGGGCCAAGTCCTTCATGATGTTCCTCAGACATTCACTCTGTCAAAAAACAAACAAATAAACACATCCACACATCAAACACATATTTGTGTTATCTTAATAATGAGAATATGAGCAGGACACATTTTTGATTAGAGTGTGGTAAATTGGTGTACTGTGTAAAATACAAACAAATATACACTGGATTCCTAATTTCTATATTTTTATAACACACTCTGTCCAATAAAGAGTATGCGTGATGAAACTAATAATTAACATTGTTTCAAAATTACATTGTCTTGCTTTTTAAGAATTATTTTCCAGTCTGGATTCACAGAATCTTAAACAGAAGCTAGTTTGTCTGATCATTGTAACACACATGAAAATAAAAAGCAACAACATACCTCACTGAAGGATGAGTTTCTCTGAATTGTGCAGCTTGAGTTCTGTGGAGATTTTAAAGGTGGTAAAACAATCATTTAAAGGTTTTCCACCAAGAAATTTTAGCAGACGCAGAGATGCAGTTATGAAGCTGTATAAGATTTCCTCAAGGAAAAAATAACCAAACAATTTAAAGCTGAAATTATCTTTATATTTGGTAATCATCTGAATTACGATACTGATGGATAAATATTTCCTACCTGAGTCAGACTGGGTGCGCAGGCCGCGACCGTCGCCGCTGTGCTCTTCAGCGCCACAGTATCGGATGTGATGCCAAAACACAAAACCTCCTGTGATACAAAATAAAGTTCTTGATTATTAATTTACACATAAATGTACACACATAAAATACACTTAATTGTACTCACACTGTTGAGAAGCCCCGTGATGTTCAGCAGAAGGTCCTTGAAGAGCTTTGAGCACTGGGCGTGATCGTCCGCGCGCACTGTGGGCACCGGGAGTGCCGTGGATGTGGGCCAGCTCAGGGCCAGCAGCAGCACACAGCTGGCCAAGTCTGCACGGACAGAGGATGATGTTAACCACAGTCAGATCAGCACAAACCTTTTGATGGTCAACTCATACTGGACAAAACACAGCAGAATAAATATGGGTATCTAATCACCAAAGTGCGGGACTGACTCACAGAAATAAAAGTTTGCCATATCTCTGATCAGATAATAGATCTTAGGTCGAGCCTGGTGTGTCTACAACACTGTCTTTTCTGCCTTCTTCTCTGATGGATTTATATATATTGACAGGGAGGGGGGGGGATTCCCTCAGCCGGCCTGCAGGAGCGCCAGCAAAAAGAAAACAAGAACGTCATTGCGTAATTTCCTCGTTGATCTTCCAGCGCGCATTGATTGACAGAGACTAAAAGGGAAGGCTTTTTGTTTCAGATTTGGAAAGAAAGCAACGAGGGGGAAAAAAGTGGACTGAAAAAATGATGTAGCTGTGACACAAATCAGCTTTTGTGTGGTGATCTGAAATGGGATTCCTTAGTAAGAGTGGAGGTGTGATCATGTATTACTGTATAAAACTCCACGTATCAGTCATCTCCATATTGTGAGATCATCTTTTTTTTTTTATATCTATCTATTTATAGTTGCTTTGATTGTGACGCGATCTTGTCAGTCCTACTACAACATGTAGTATAGCCTCGGTCAGGATGGATAGCCTCGGTCAGGATCTGCAGAACACCTCATACAAACATTTCAAATAGTGAGAGACGAGGAGAGATTTCCCTACAGCACTTCTTATACTCTAATGTCGTATGTTAGGATTGTAGCAACATCACAGTGATGTACTGGAAACTTTGCACACACACTCCGAGTTCGTCAGTGGTGGCAAACCTGAAATAAATCACATAGAGTAAGAACTAAATGCTACAGTCATAGGTTTGCGCGAGCTCCTCCTGGCAGTATTTATTTCCACAGCTGATTATGATTGTGTGCAGCACGTTTACAGCAGATATTTTGGTTTCCATCCTGTCTGACTCCCTCTGTAATCATCTGGCTCACCCACTGCAGGTCCAGTCAGCTCTTCTCGTAACGGTCAGTTTCCTCCTCCATCTGTGGGCGATTCGTATATAAGTGGTTTGTTCTCACGCAGCAAATAAATAAATACATAAATAAAAATAAATCCACGATCTGGAAAGTAATCCAAACACCCGAGGAAAGTTACTCGGTACTCAAGTTCTTCCTTCAACACTGAGGGATTAACTTTACTTTTTGAATCTTTTGTTACTTTGTGTTGATACTTCATCACCTTCCATGATTTTATTAAACTATCCAACAAATTAAAGGGAGTGCTCTGTAGACTGAGTACTTTGTAATAATATTTATCTATAGTTACTTTTTCATCTTTTAGTTCACAGTAGTAATGTTGGACTAATTTTTGTAACATTTTTTGTAACAATTTTTATTTACTTTCTTGAGTTATTACTTTAAAAAAGATCTGATTGGGCCTTCTATTACTGACCCTAATTCATGTAAATATTATATAAATTGTAATTTTAAAATTGACTTTGAGAAACATTGTACTGTATCTTATTCACAGGGAAATTAACTACAAGCCTTCCCTACTTTTTTGGTATTAAGGTTAACTCTTCTTTAACTACTATAACTCTGTCACTATATAATATATAAAGTTTCACTTCTATAACATTCAAATGTTACTTTACACCTGCTTGTTTTAATATTTGATATAAAATGACACCTCAGATAAAGTATCTTTAAAATGCTCATAAAAAAGAAAATGTAACTGTGTGCACTTTCATAAGTGGAAAACTTCATTTACTGGGGAAGATCTAAGTCATGATCAAAAGCCCCAGAATATCAATGAACATTTTTTTTTACCACTTTCTAGCTTCCCGGTGTTTAAATGAACTTTCAGTATCAAGTCTAGTTTTCATTAATCTGTGCCTGAGAAATGCACAAGTCTCAGAATGAGATTAATGTGAAATTCTTATTAACCCATGAAGCATGACTTCATCCTGGTCCTTCACGTCCCGCTCACAGTGAAATCGCTGTGTTTTACTCACTTTCAAAAGGAAGTGCATTCTCTGAAACTGCAGTGGTCAGTGTGCGGCTGACAGGAGTTTCCTGGCCTTTACCCTCCCTCACCACCGGCGCATCAATGAGTGAAACTTACCAGCAGTCTTTAAAGGGGGGGTATTATGCAAAATTGACTTTTTCAAGCTTTATATCATGTTATTATGTCATTCCCTCATTAAAAACATGCCTGAAGTGTTTCTTTAGCCCATTCACGTATGTTTGAGTAATCTTTAGAAACTCTCATGGCAGCCATTGTGGAAGCTGTTATGCCTCGTTCCTCCTAGGTACGCCTATTCCTCCTTGCAATGCCCCCGCCCACTGCTCCCGTCTCAGCAGAGCTCCCCTCCCCAACGTAAACAAACACACAGCGGTAGCAGCAATTAGCACCTGGTGGACTGCGCGTCATGGAGCTCCCGTTTCTGACTACTTTTCAGAGAACATTTCTCAAAATGTCTTCATGGAAGAAATGCATCTTTGGATGTGAGGAAGATTGCCCTCTTTCTGGTCTGCCGAAGAACGAGACCGTGCGACAGAAATGGCTGGACTTCAGTTTTGGAAACGACCCCCCTCCCAAAAAGATCTGTTTCGTTTGTGCGAGGCACTTTACCGATGACAGCTTTCTAAACAAAAGTTCATTTGACAGTGGATTAGTAAGCAGGTTGTCACTTAAAGACAATGCAATCCCTGCTGCAGAACTCCTTTGCAGCCTGCACTGGTAAGTTGAACTGCTCTCACGTCACATTTATTTGTTAGCATTTCCTAGCTTCACCTGTCTACATCTGTGTACAGTAGGAGACAGCTATGCTACGCGTGTGTATGTTTGGCGTGTACTGCAGTAAG
>OOFC01011826.1:8948-24698 GCA_900323345.1 Pseudochromis fuscus
GCACGCACGCACGCACGCACGCACACGCACACACACACACACACACAGGCGTTCACACTTTTGCATGCATGCACACAATGCTCCCCACATCACAAGCTAATGAGCCATTATATTGTCATTAGTGTTTTATTTGCACCACCCTGTCTTTCAGCAATCTGTCACACTGTTCACATGCTGATGACTCAGAAACTAAACAGTTGTTGCGGATTTCTGTGCGCGCATTTCCCCTCCACGTGCACACACACACACGTTTTAGTGCAAATGTATTGTCCTGTTGGAGAGTGATTGAGTGCTTCTGTCTTTTTTTGTATGTTTTTGACATGTAATCCATTTCCACTTGTCAAAATCAGACAAAGTCTGAATCTATCTTGATGTCCGCTGTGAAGCCAGCTCACAGCGAGGTTTCCCGCAGGGCCTCAGAAACCATACTTGATTTAAGCAGACTTGAAATTTGTTTGGGGAATGTCTACTGTATAAAGCATGTGTTTATGTACATAGCAAGTCATTATCTTTGCATCTTGATTAGATTTTCCAACGTTTCTCATGTTTGTACACCTAAATAAGAGAGTATGATGGCAGGACCACCCAAACAGAGCGATCACACATGTAAAATAAGAGAAGGGATGCTCATTATGTGGCAGACAGTTTGACGCTCTTCCCTTTGCATGCTCTTAGTTTGCATTTTATTTCTGGGGAAAAAAAATTGGTACAGAGCAAAAGTGAATGACTTTAAAAGGTTGTAGTAAAAGATTGATGGAGAACTCTTGGCGATAACTTCAGGCGTCATATTTGCCTCATTACTTGCGTGAAGTGATTTGCCTTTTCACATCCAAGAGTTCACAATGAGGTAACAGATTCGAACACTGCCTGCTACTGTTGCATTAATTTCTCACGATGTTCTCACTGTGTTTATTTCCCAATGATCCCACACTTATAAGGTGCGAGTTTTGTAAGTTAATACTCTTGTCAAAACAAACAAATGAAACCACAATGTGCAGAAGAGTGATTGCTGTTGCACCTAGAGGGGAGAGCACAGAGAGCAGGGCTTGGCCCGAGCAGACGGGCTCTCCCCAGTGTTCACTGTGAGGACTGCAGCTCACTCTGCACAGTGCTGACAACAGTGCTCAGCATAACCCCGACACTGCAAAACACACATCCTCATGCTGCCACACAATCATCAGTTATTCATTTAGACTGGTTTAGTAACAGCACAAACTTTATACACACAGGACTAATTTTATCAGTATTAGCTGTTAAACATTTCTCGATTCAGACTGAACTAAAATTAACCCTTACGGGGAATGTTTTCATAAATTGAAGGCCTTAAATGTATTATATTTAGATCTTTTGTGTGTTGTTTCTTGTTCTTTTTGGGACAACTCACTTGAATTTAATCCAAAAACTGACAAAACATTAGTCCTGGGAAAAAAATAAGTAAATAAAGATTGAATTATTATTATTTTTTTTTTTTTTTTTTAAAAACTTTGTCCTTCCCATTTGCCACTGAGGCTGATTTTTCCTTTAGTTAAAATCCATATAATATATTCTTCAGTGCTGCTTTTGTGACAATAGTAAAGCAATAATTACGAGCCCGACGCAGCATTTTCATGTTTACAGTGCAGCTGTGATGGATGTGGCTGTTTGAGTATTTGAGTTTAGCCTTTAATTACATTTGAGTGATTGCTCCCCTTGCACAAAATACAATGATGCTGTTAAGTACATAATTAAATAGCAATTCTAATTACAAGCAAAAAAAAAAATAAAAAACAGCAAAGCAGAAGGATCCCAGCTCATGCAATTCAGCTCCTTCCTTAAAAGGTTCATTGGGTAGAGCCAACTTGTATAACAAATCCCAGGAAGCATTTATGAATACAGTATATATTTAGCTCCATTCAAACGCGGCCCGGGTCTCATTGCCTGCACCCCTGTGAGTCAGAGTTTCAGTATTACCTGAAGAAAACTTGGCACAGCTACTGAGTGAGCGATGGAAAATTAAAAAGCTCAGTTAGTGCCTATGGGTGAGAAACAATTATGGGTTTGTGTTCATTACAATGGTGTACAAAGGGAATGAAAATTCCTAGGCTAAGTGTTTTACCATCAAAATGCCAAGAGTAAAATGAATGTAATTAAGCCCACAAATACCTCCGGCTTTTGTAACAAAGCTGTTGTACTGCCTTTAGCAGCATGCGAGTACTTTGCTTAACACTAAACACTGAGCAGAGCGAGAGCTTTGGTTGGGAATGACCCCTTGGATCATTCACGCACAATGCAACATGTCATTGTATCTTTTAGGATGTTTGTTTACCAGTCCTGAGATACTGTTAATTTAAGTACTATAATGAATTTAAGTCTCCATAAACAGAAGATTGGTGCTTACACAGCTCTTCCATTACACAGCAGGGTTGTGTCCAAGTGGAAGAATCAAAGTTTCCTGCAACATCCCTCATGTCTTCCTCTCTATATGAACAGAAAGTAGGAAGAAATATAAAGTTTCCAGTCGTATTAAATATGAACATAAATGTAATGTCAAAGATTTTTTTGCATTGCACATCATACAGGCACAAATGAAGTAACAGGAGTGAAATAATTTCCCCCATAATGTTTAGTTCACTTTCAGATTGGTTTACCAGGATCTATTTGTGTCCCAGGAGGCTGAGACCACCGCTAAGTAAAACTGAAACAAGTGGTCTAACATGTGTGTGCACAAACACACAAAGAAACACAACCCACACTACCTGTGGACAATAAGAGCTACAAATTCTGTGTATGCAGCAAAAATATGTCTTAATAAAGTGTTTCAGTGGTGAATGGTCCAGTATCTGTTGATTGAAATACTCTTTTAATAATGTGTAGAAAGTAACAGTTACAAATACTGATTTATTTTTTATTAGAGAAAGAAAGAAACACCTCATGTGTGATGTGTGAGCATGTTTCTCATCTACCAACCAGAAATACATGTTAATTAAAAAAAAAAAAAAAAAAACATTGCAGAATAAAATATGTTCAGTAAATAACATGATGAAGAATTATACAAAAGTTAAGTGCAATTTAATCCATAACAAAAAGAAAGAAAATTAAATGAAAAACAACAGGCTTCATATAAAACTTAGCTCAATATAACAAATTGGAAAATCCTGGATGACTAACATATCCAACAATACTCTATTATTATCCTCAGAGATGATACAAAGACAGCCTTTGAAAAGAAGGTTAATCCCATCCCTTTATCTTCCTTATTAAAACCTGGTAGATTATCATATATCATATCATATCATCAATAACAGTTTGTTTGGAGATTCAGGTGTGTGATCTAGTAGCAGCTAATGTGGAGTCCAGCCACTCACCATAAGCCTGGGGATGAAATGAGGAGCAGGATTTTCTGGTCTTTCCCTTTTCTCACATCTTAACCTCCACTTGACTTGACTGACTCAACCACCTTTACAAAGGGATGAGTATCTGCAGTCTGCTCCTCTGAGGCCTCAAAAAATCTTCTTTTTCAAAATTTTGGATTTTATTTGTCCCATACTCATTAAAATGCAATGAACTGTCCACAAGGCCATTCACAAAAGGAAATAAAAAAAAGCTAAACTATAAAAAATAAATAAAAGCAATGCAGACATAAATAGCAAAGTGTCAAAAGCATCAAAACAGTAAAGTGTCAACAATGAAAAAATGTGCAGTATGCATTTGTGCTTGTACAATATTTGTAAAAAGTTAAAATTTAATTAAAGTTCTAGTTGTTGAGAAGATCAGAGTTCACATAACAATATGCCACAAGACCTCTAAGCAGTGTTTGATGTGTAAAATTTGCAGTTTGGTCTTAAGCACTGCAAATAAAGTCAACTCTTCTGTTGATCTGTGGACATGCATCTATGAGCTGTCAGTTTTCTTGCCTGACTTTGATGTATTGAGCTGAAAACATTCAATAAATACTTCAATAAATGAAGGGAGTCCTTCAGAAATGCAACTTTTTAATGTTCCTGAACAGTAGTTGCAGTATAAACAGCATATGTTTGCACTGATGTTACACACACACAGTTTGTTATGTCTGGGAGACATCAGGAGGTTACAGTGAAAACAGGGTGCTACTGCAGCCTCCATATCACCCCGGGGATATTTAGACACAGTTTAAACTTCTCTGTTTACGCCTCAGCATTCGTGTGAAAACAGCAACTGAACTGAATTTATGGAACTGTGAATGAAAATCCTTAAGAAGCAGTGAGTGTGGGTGTGTGTGGGATCTTTTGTTTAGCGTGGGTGTGTGCTTGTTTGTGAACATTACTGAACATTTAGTATTGCACGGCGGATTAATACGCTGATGTCAGAGCCACAGTAAGGGTGAAGAAAACCAGTTTAAGAGCCACTACAGAAATCTCTAAAGCTACGATGGGTTAGACACAGCAGGTTTTATTTCATGTGGACTTTGTTATTCTATCAAACCCACACTCAGACATGCACTTATATCTGAGCTCTACATTTCCCCCAATTGAAAACATCTTCATTTAGATACATAAACAGATTTTAAAGTACTCTTTTGCTCTACATTTAGGTCCTGCCTGAGATCTATTTTTCCTCTCTTTGATGTTACGGTCATATTCTTTGGCAACATGTGTCCCTTGTTACATCACGTCATGCCAACGAACAATCAGTTTGTCAAAATACATCTCCGGACTCAGGGAGGAGGGATGAGAAAAGCACGTGAGGGGAAGGAGAGCTGAAAACAGAAGGGACTGTCAGGAGTATTATTTAAGCAGTAACAGATAGCAGCTCTTAGCGGCGCTCGGCCTGCGGCTCCGGGGCCTTTGCTCCCAGCACCTTCTCCTTGATGTGAGCACCGGGCCGCTCTGGGACTGGATCGGGGCGGCTCATTGACTGACAGCTTCAATAAGGCTAATTACAGTGGGCTGCAGGGCCCAGTTATGTTGTCTGGCGACTCCACCCACTGTGGAGCCAGAGTGACTGTGTTAACTATGGTGTTACACCAAGGTAGGCATCAGTCAGCCACCGCTGGACCTCACAGCAGTAAACACACAGTCATTCAGACACAGAGGAACACTCACAGGAGCATCAACACACTTTTATTAACACATTACTGAGATATGAGCGCAAGGTGTTTTCTCATAAATTTATGTGTATTTGTAAATGTATACAATGAAATATTGACAGTTGTTGTGTAACGAAGAACTTCTCTGAACTTAAGTCTTGCATTTAAGTATAAATATGAATTTACTTTACTTGATTTTATATTACATCCACTATAAATTGGAGAGAATGGACTTTTTACTCTGCCTACCAGTTCAGTACTTCACATACAAAACACAGGATCAACAACAAATATCCCTGTTACACTTTTTACTCCCCAACAGTTAGACTACCTGAATATAAAATATAGTTAAAAAACATAAATAAAATCTGTATAATTCTTACTGCAAGCACATATAGACATTTTATTTAAACCTATAATATATAAAAGTATAACACTTACAAGGGTCCTTTTTCTACACTATGTTTAATTTTAATATTTTTTAGTACCAGTGTACTAATAATACTTTACTTGTGCTGAAGTGACATTTTTAATGCAATTTTTTTCATTAATTTTTTTACTTGAACTTTATATTAGATCTTTATAATGCAGTATTGCCAGGTTGCCACTTCAGTTCTCTGCCAAAATGATTTATTACATAACAGTGATTAAATTCTGTGATACTCTGAGAGATGGTTCAGTGGGAAATGCTGGATTTTTGTGGCACTGCCTGATCTTGTCTTGCGGGAGAGTCAATCAGTTTAAGATAAATGTCTGGTACAGCACTCATCGTGTATGATCAGTTTGTACATGCGTGTGTAAGACATGTCAAACTAAAGACTAAAGAACACCAAGATGTTTATATCTTGCATCTGAATGTCTCAGGTTTGACATGTTTACAGCGAACACCAGCTGCTGTGTGCACGCTCACCTCTGGCCCCACAGAGTTTCTGCTTTAAACTTACTCCAGTATCTAAACTCAGAGTTATCACTGATTTGCCAAATATACATATACAATTTTCTTATATATAATCTGATGTTTTTAGATTTCTGACAAAGTAGAGAAAAAAAAAAGGTTTTAGCTTGCCAGTTATAGCCAGCAGCCAAATTGCTTTGCTTCCCATTAATTATAAATCAGGTGCAGTCTTGCCTGTTTACATAAAAACTAGAAATTATGCTTAATTAGAATTCAGCTTAACGACTGTCATTAAGGAATATTGTAATTCATTATGGTGTATTGTAATTATTGGGTGCTCATCACAATCACTGTGCCAGCATGTTGCCTCATTTATCATAACACAGAGTTTTAGTAAATAAAAAAACCTTGTGTTTTTCTGGTGCCGCAGGCAGACCACCTGAAGCAGACAGAAACTTAGTTTACTGGCAAATCAGGGATGAACACTGAGCGAGCACAGACGGTTAAAAAAGGCTGATGATGGGTTAAGAGCTTTCATTCAAATCTCCTGGACAGTTGCACAGAGGTGTAGTAAAGAGGAATCTAGTGCAGAACGAACATACGCTTTAAAAATGTTGTTACAAAGATGACCTTCAGAGAGACAGCCAGGGATGCTGTGCGGCCCAGCGGTGGAGTGACTCGCCCAGCGCAGCCAGCAGAGTGGTGGTGTTTGGGAAGCAGGTAGGCTGGTGTGGGAGGCTCATTCCTCAGTGGAGCCAGGACTGTTTAGAGGCCTGTTGTGTCTGGAGTCTCTCGGGTCATTTTAATATCAGCCCAAGGCCTCGAATTGGGCCCCATGTTGCTCCAGCAATTACAGGAGGATCCCTCTCATTCTTCTTCCTCCCTCCCTCCCTCTCTCCGCCGCTAGTCCTCATCATGTTGCTGCTGTTTCTGCCACTTCGTTGTGTCTACTAAACTGCGTCTTCTCCCTGCTCTCCCTCTGTTTTTCCAATACATTTTATTTAACATGACACTAATAGATGATCAGAATTTTTATTTACTTTACAACTCTGCAGTTGCACACGAGATTTGGATGCGAGCAGTTAACCCATCATCAGCCTTTTCAGCCATCTCTGGTTGAAACACCCAGTGTTTACTCTATCATTGATCTGCCAGTAAACCAAGTTCCTGTCTGTGTACTTGTGTTTAAACGTACACAAGCCATCCCCGTGAGCTTGCGTGTGTGCAGTAATTCTTTTAGGGGATTGGGCCCTGCGTTGGGCCTTTTAACTTCAGTCAGCGCTGCATCCTGATATCCTGGTGTGACTGGTTTGAGGGGGTAATTCACTCCACCAGAAACACAGGCTTTTAGAGGTTCCACATGTGCCTTGGCACCAGACAGAAGAGAGGCTGGTAGGTTTCATTAATTGAGGCAACATTCCTGTAGCGTTGTCAGGCGGTTTTATTAGTATTAGCTTTGCCCGCAGGCTGTCATTATGCCTCATTTAGAGCCTGAACCCTTCCCATGGCTGTCAGGTCATAACTGTTTGGGAGTATTGTTAACCACTAACAACTAAATCATCAAATCAATAAAGCCAGTTTAATATTATGAGCTAATTGATCCAATCAGCCAAACCTGAAACCACTAAATATGTTATGGTCACATCGGTTGGAAAAAAAAAAAAAAGAAAAAAAAAGTTTCCTATCCCCAGATGAATAGGAAATACATTTAAATCATCTCACAGTCGTAAACTACAACAAATTGAAAATGAGGATTTAGAACCAAACTGTGTGTTCTCAATATGCTCTTTTACAGAGATGGAGCGACAAAAATATTTGCAGGTTTCCCTTGTCAAACATCCCAGAAGAAATGTCAAACGCTCCTTTAATCCAGACAGCTCACAGGGTGGATTCATTGAAGCAAACACCCTAATAACAGTAAATCCCCAATAATTGACATGTCAAAATTACTTGAAAAAACGGACTCTTTCTTTCTTTTTTTTCCTTGACAGAGACCTTTTAGCACACTGAGATGATTCAGCAGGTTGAAAATGAAAAGCAGATTGATTGTTCCAGCAGGCATTAACCCCACCTCTGGTTTGATATTCCCAGGTCAGACGCTGCTACTGACGCAGTCGCGCTCCTGACTGGTTTGATCCCTGCCTGTTGACAAGGTCAGCTGTAACTCGCCAAGAGGTTGTCATGACTGACTGCAAACTGCTCCTGACTCATCTGTGCAATCATCTGTCAGCATGTCATGTTGCTGCACTGTGAGGTTTGGTTGAAAACAAGGGGCCAAAACCTTCGATCCGTTGACTATGTTGACTATGTTATGACTATGTATGTGTTAGCAAACAGTTTTTTTTCATAATACTCCTATTCCCAAAACATATTTCTTAAGCATTTAAATGTATTGTTTGATTTGCATCTGCACTTTATGAATAATTGTGCTGATCTTGTACATTTTTTATTTAGTAAAATCTAGGATTTTCCTTTTTAATGACCCCATGTGAATGGTTTGTGCCGCTTATTGTGGTCGTCTGGACATGATTTGTTTGCACCCATAAAACTGCACAAGAATTGCTTATTTTTAATGACCATGTTATCCACCATGGAAGCATGAAATTTAACGTCTTTTTTCCATTGAAACCTCCAAAATCACCTCAGGATGAGATAATGAAAGTGAATTACACTTTATTAGAAATATATAGCTGTTGTTTCAGTCTATGAGTAAATGTTTGACTTTGATCGAGGTTGCAGTGTTGATGCAAGCACATGCAGGATCTGTTAGCTTGTTTATTAGTGCAAGATTTTCAGCCACTTTCAGAAGAAACTCACGAAATCCTGGCATCGTTATGACTTGGTGAGAGGACGACCACAGCAAACAGCATGCGCACATCACGCTGTAAGTGGCTGCTAATTCACATTTTACCAGTGTGTTAGTGAGCCCAAGCTCTCTGCTTGCCCAGTGGTTGGCTGTGCCCCCGCATGGAGCTGAGATGTGAAGAGTGAATGGAGAGCACTGCTGCCATCCGACTTGCAGATCAAATACACATCAGGCGGCGTGGGGGCGACAAACAGTCAAAACAGAACCTGATCTCAGGGGCAATTACCAGTGTTTGCTTAATCTTTGGAACGTGCTGTCGAAAACCAGGGTCAATGACGCCGCTTGACTCTCCCTTTTTAGCTGGGGTGGGAAAAGGGATTATTACTCATTAGGACTTCACAGTTTTGTGTTTGAAGATGTGGGGGTGGAGAGGGGCGTCTAAAGGTTTGTCCCCTTCATTAAGCACACAACAAAAAGCACACTGAGTTTACTGTGTGCATGCCTGTTGAAGAATGAACAAAAAAATGACCATATATTTACAATATGGTCGTAGTAAAATTTAAACATCAGTTGGTCTTTACAAAAAAACTGTTCAGTTTCTATCTTTCCTCCAGCTTGAGCAGGGCTTGTTGTGGTCTTCTCACACTGACACCCTTTCACCATTTTTCATCGTTGACCCAGCGGCAGTACTTTCCCAACGATTCTGTTACCTGTTTGTTACCTCAGCATCAATTAAAGCTATTTGAAACCTCAACCACCCACAGGCTCCCTCCTCCATACAATCAAGGTGCCATGAGACCTGGGTTTGCTTCACACTAATTCTGTGCTGCTTCTAAATAACTGTCGGGGGCCCTTGAGGCCTCTGTGAATGGCTTTATTAAGCAGATGATGATTTATAATTACCTGAAAAAGTAATTGCAACTAATTCCACCCAGCCCTCAGGATATTACATGATATTCAGCTTTGAGCCAAGGAGTTTGGTCTTGATCTCTAAAAAAAAATAAAAAATTTTAAAAAAGGCAGTGAATATGTGAACTTAGGATGAAGTGTCTTTAAATTTGTTTAAATTGTCAACTGTTAAGTCATGTAGGAATAATCTCTGGTGAATACAATTGCTGTCCTAAGAACAAACAAAATTTCAATATATTTTGTTGATTTTTTTCACCTAATTATTCATGGAGGTAACAAAAAACAGGAACAGTATGTCAAACTTAGTGAATACTTAACCACAGATGAGTCTGTAATCTGTGATAAATGTTTATAATAGTCAGTCATTTGTGTTGTTAACTTTTGTTTTCTTTTCCATATCATTAACTAATCTGCAGCTTTGTTTACAACCTGACAAATCACCCAAGTACCAGATGCTTCTTATTTCAGGTCGTTGCTGCATTTCCAGACTTGATCAATTGATTTCATGACTGCAGATTTATTACCAGCAACAATGTTGACCAGGACTGCAGAAGCAGGGCAAGTAGTGAGCCTCCTTTCCCACTATGCTGTTTCACTTCATCAAAGTTTTTACTGTTGTTTATTATTTTGTTATATATTATTAGAGTTATATATATAAACTATATTCTAAGACACATGAGAATCTAGCACATAGATGCTTAAATCTTTCTCTCTTTTTTCTTTTAACAATGAAAATAACAATGAACACACTTGTTATTATGTAAAAACTAGCTGACACATTAGTTTCCATGAAAGCATGTTTTGTAAGTTTCTTCCATGTCTTGTTTTTGTTTGTTTGGTATCCACTAACACCCAATAACATATTACAGCATTTAGCTTTATAATCCATTGTCTAAAACTTGTGAGTACACAGCATAACAAAAGTTAAATAAAGAATAAACCACCATTGTGTATGTTTATGTCCCGCAGCTGGAGCTTTAGTAATTTGCATTATTACAATCATATAGATGGTTTTTGTTTCGTGTGGTTTAACTTTGGTTCACTATAAATTGGAGTTATGTTATACCTGAGTGTCTGAAAAATGTGCAACCTCTTTACTCTGTTTTCACAGTTTCTTCTTTATTGTGTATGAACTCTCCCTCTCCCTCACTCACTCACTCACACACACACACACACACACACACACACACACAAACATCTTGTGGTCATGTAGTGACTAACCCGGGGGATGAGAAGAGGTTTCATGCTGACAGGATGTCACTGCTCAGTGGGAGACGGCTAACTAGAGGGAGCATCAAAGAACGGCTAAATCTGCTCCATCCACCACAGTTACCACATTCCTCCAAGGTGCATATATGAAAGGAAGTTATGTGCTTTGTAGATCTGATGGCAGAAAATAGTACAATTTAAGATGAGGTCTGAGTGTCTTTGGCATCTCTGGGTAGCGGAAGACAACTTCTTTATTCTGCAATTACCCAGTTTTTATTTTTATGGTTGAATTTCTCCTCAGATCTCAGTTATCTCATTTTGTAGAACATACACGTATCTTTACTCTGTCTGCACACTACAGCTGTCTTCACTTTGTACTTTACTGTTGGCTCTTTTCACTACTTTGGCAGCAGTAACACAGTAACCACCATCCTTAAAAAAAACTCATATACTACTCAACGCACACACCGAGGGGCCCTGTGCGTGTCTGCTTCCACCAGCGGTAAAAGTTGTTGCGGAGAGTACAGGCAATATTACGAGACATTTATTTGGTGACAGCTTCACTCGCTGTTCCTCTGTTTCACACTCACATAAAGAGATGCCATAAATGGCAAAATGGAAGTCGTGAACATGGACAGTGCTTTCATTTCAGCATATAACTCTCAGAAAGGAGCCTTCTGTTGGAAAGATTTGTTACTTTCTTCTCAAGCATTTGGCTAAATTCATGTTTGTTGGCCTGTGCTCATACATTACAAGTAGTGGGTCATTTGTACAACGTTCCCACCCCTTTATCGCACTTTCAGATGAACTGTAGCCGAGTAAACATTGACTTTATTTCATCCAGAGTGGGTTTTTCCCTTCTGCTCTTCATAGTCCCACTATTGTGTTCCCGCTATTCTCATTCATCTCAGACTCGCCCCCCTATTGCCCCACAAGCCTTGTGACTCTCTGCACCCCCCCAACTCTCCAAACTGCCGCCTCAATCCCAACTCTCCCCTGCCAAGCTGTCACACACCCAAACAGGACCTGCTTTGACTGCCACTTAATTACACACCATTTTACTCCACAGTTTACCAGTCAAAAGGAGGGGCCATCCAGGGGTATGTGGAGGTTTGGGAAGAGAGGGAGGGGGGGGGCAGTTGGTCTGGGCTGGGGATACCAGGGCCCCAGTATCCTCTCCATCAATGTCGGCAGCCCCCACAAAAGACCTCATGACAGGGGATGAGTAGTTATAATGCAGTGGCCGTGCCTGCCGCTCAAAGTCACCCCATTCCTAATTGCCCTCAGAGATGGTAGATAATGGAGAGGCTTTGAAGTGAAAATGGCCCGTAATGAGCGAGAGAGAGGGAGAGAGGGAGAGAGGGAGAGAGAGGTGAGGAGGACTTTGGGAGGGGGGGCAGATAGGGTGTGCATGTGTGAGGGGTAGATGTCATCCTGTTTATATGAGGAAGAAAGAAGGCAAGAAACTGCGTGAGAAATGTTCAAGAATAAGAAAGGATGTGCAATGGGGGAGTTACTGTCCTCTTCCCTCGCTCCCGCTGTGCTCACAGGAGCGCAGAGGAGCCCGAGACGGGAGTCTGAGACGGTCACTCGGCAGGGGTCCGCTTCATCCATCTTCCTGCCTCGCCTCCCTCTCACCCTCTGTCTCCAGTGTAACATTCAAGCACCTGTCTCCCCCTGATGGTGTGTTTTGCAGCTCCAACCTCTATCTGTCCTCTCTTCCTTACCCTCCTTTCATCCATTTTTTTTGACCCGCCCGTCCACCCATCTTGACTTTTGTTCCCATCCCCCCCTCTTTTTTTCTGTGTTTATGACGGACGAATTGACAATGGCACCGCCGCTCGGTCTGGCGTCAGTGTCTTCCCATACCAGCAACATGCTTGGGATTCTTTGCACTGTCTTGCATACTTTCACATGACGCCAAGGAAACTCAAACGATTTACATACAAAGCATTTCTCTTTTTACTGCATGCTCCTTTTGTCATGCTGTTTGGTACTGTCTCACGATTACCTTTCTTTGTAATTGACGTAAAGCTCTGTGCTTTACCTCTGGCTCTGTCAGTGGGCTATAAAGCTCATTTACTCTCCACGCCTGCAGTGTCTTTAAATATACAAATAGGATGTGACTAACTTAAAGCTGGTCACATTTCATTACTGCACAAGAATTTAAAAAAAATCAGAAAATGTATGTACAGTATCTAAAACGAAATCATGTCTAGAAAAAGACACTTAAATCCACCTGTACAAATATATGTGTTTACTTAAAAATGACAAGAAAATATTATTTTCTGAACATGTACACATATAAAGTGCATTTAGCTTCTTTTCTCAATTTCTGCATGTATGGCCCAGCATTAGGTAGCCTCAGTGTGTACCTCTATGAGTAACATTACACTCAAGTCACAGAAATCAACTAAATATACAACCTGTTTTTGTTTGTTTGTTTGTTTTATTATTATTATTCCAACACCTCTGCTGATCGCTGAACTGAAGGTATTTTCAGAATATTATAAAAACTCTTTTAACCACATGGATTAAAAAATATTCAACCTGTTGCTTAATGAGACTCTGGACTTTTTTTGTAGTTGTTTCTCTTTTTTCTTTTATCGTAACAGAAGGTTTTGCAGAACTTATATAATTCCTCCATCAGTTTGTGAAATGAAATCTAAAATGTTTAATTATATTCACTTAGTTAAAATAATCCATACTTATTTTGCCTGTGTTTTCCACAACACCAATGAGCTATGTTTTTCAGCTGCCTGGATTAAGAAATACAAGTTCAACTTAATAAACCAGTTGAAATTGGCTGTTGTTTATATCCTGGGTCTTTCCTCTTATTTAGATCTTCTTGCTGCAAACTTTTCTCCAGTGAATCTGGTCTAATACTGTAAAAATGTGTCTATTTTTAGGTAAAAAAATCTCAAAATTAACAATTAAAAGTTTGTAGCCCTGTGTTTAAACTCAGGTCAGTGATGTCGGACATTTCTACCAGGCTGTGACATGACCCGTCCTTGCTACACAATAAAACACAAACCGCTCGACTGATGAAACGGCCAGTTAACTGTAATCTGCCTTTATCAGGCCCCATCAGCCATTGTGATACTCCCTTTAGCCTTTGTCTCCCCCTCAAACATGGTGTGTTTTTGGTATGGCCTGCCATTTCAAAGGGGGCCCTCTCTTCTTGACAAAGACCAGAGCCAGCGGGGCCCTTCTGAATGACAATACTTTGAAGAATCAGTTGGTATTTACTGCTGAAGAGGTGGAGTGCATTAAGCCAGGAGACTGGTTGTTGTTGTGTTTGCCTTTACTAATTGGCTGGAAGGCAGAACACAGCTGATACAATTCAGAGGGAAAACAGTGATCAGAGGAGGAGAGGGGGGAAAAAATAAAAGGAGGAGTGGAAACTGCAGATTAAAAAACTCCATGGTTGGTTGACATACTGAGGGCTGATGAGAACATTAAGATTATAATGACATGCCAGACACTGGCATGTGGTTGAACCTTGTTTATTCAAAGCTAAATTATACTGTGTGTATTCCCACATGCTGAATGAGGTCGTGACCCATTTTATCAATGACTTTGTGTACAATTATAATATTTACATAACATGTTGACCACCACAGTGATGAATGATTAAAAGCGGGATTATTTTAGGATCATCCACAATTCATTGGGGTCCCCTGTCCTTCAGAGAAACCTCAGAGACAGTCACCAAGAAATATGAAAGAGGGGAACTGAGGACCAGAGGGACCTGGTTCTGTCTAACCATGGGTACTTGTCTACTTAGTAATCAGGACAAGCTGTGGGGAGACTTGGCCTAAACCCTCAACCACAATTTCTTCCTCCGCAGTGGAAGGAGACGAGTAGGAATAACAGAGGTGGAAATGGTGAGAGAACGTTTTTGCTGGACGAGCAGAAAAGTAGCCATCCCTGGGTCGCACTGCGAAGAACCGAGGGGAAGCCGCTGGTCTAAAAGGGACATGCTGGGTATTTGTGCATGTGTCTGTGGTGGCACACGTGCACTTTTGTGTGTCTCATAAGTGTACCAAAGGCATGCACCAGTTATTTTTTTTTTTTGCTGTCAAGAGCTGCCCCGAAAACAGAGACGGTACTCATCAACTTTTAGGTCAGAGGGAGCCCAAATTGAGTGTGTGACATACAGCCGAGAAGGAAACTGGGAAGGGGGGGCAGGGGGTGGACTCAAAATCAATGCAAAAGCCAAAAAGCTGGGTTCTCAAATGGTCATGGTTGAAACCAGTATTCACAGTGAATTTCCGGCCACAGTGCCATGCCTAAGTCCCCTTGATTATTTTCTGGTTCAGGGGTTGCCGCATTTCAAAGCCTCCTCTCTGCCCACGTCTGTGATTCAGTCTTGTTAAGGGGCCTATATTTCAGCAGAGAAACACACCAAAAAACCTTAAGCAAAATTAAAAGTGACTATCAATCACACAGAGTTCTCAGTCTTCCATTTTGGGTGTGGTGGTGTGGACCTGGTCGTTCAGCAGTCTAACCCTGCGACACTGAGTGGGCTGATATTTGAGTGTGTTTTCGTAATAGAAGGTTAAATTTACAGTAAGACAGGGAAACTCTATAAACTCCTATAGTGGTGAGCTCCTGACTTCAGTTGCCTGAGCAGTGAGAGGGCCTTTGTGCTCTGTGAAGATGCTTCAGTTGAAACACACAATCACCCAGTGTTGAATAAAAAACACCCAAATCAAATGAACAGTCAGAAGTGTTGTACTGAGAAAGAGGCTTTTTGAAAGTAATCCAGAATATGATAATGATAATAAGTGACGGGATGACATGAGTCATCTTTAAAATAGTTTTGGGGTTTTTCGATGGAGGAAATTGGCTTTTTTTTTTTTTTTTTTTTTTTTTAATAACCCC
>OOFC01011847.1:5657-21008 GCA_900323345.1 Pseudochromis fuscus
ACAATTTCAGAAACAGTTTTGCACTAATCTACACGTACATATCGATTAATTGATTTATTAATTGTTTGTTTGTTTGTGTAGCTTGGACTTTGAGGAGTGTGCTCACAAGCTCATCAAGATGGACTTTCCTGACAGTCAAACGGTAAGTACACACACACACACACACACACACACATTCTTGTCACTGTGGTATTGTGAGACCACCACACCAGATCATCCATTCTGGGGACCACCCTTTTATTAAAGTTATTCCACAGTAAACTGGAGTGAACAGAAAGAGAGACATCACTTCAAATTACCAGCCAGACAAAGTAGAGTTCCCCTTACAAGTCTACACACACACACACACACACACACACACACACACACACACAGACAGTTGTGTCTCCATGAGGATGTTACACTGACTTCCCAGTGGGTTCAAACAAACTGCTGCTTAAATCCAGTCTTTACAATTGACTGATCAAACTTAATCCTCATCCCAACTCTGCCCAGTCTCAGCGACGTGTGTTCATGTGAGTGCTTACGCAGCTATGGCTGTTGCTTGGCAGCTGGGATACATTGTTGAAAATCTCCCGCTGTCCTGCTAATTTTTTATTTCTGACTTGGGGCAACTACGAAGGATCAAAGAAAAGTCAATTTCACCAACAATGAAATAATTGAAATTGGAAAATGAACAGAGCTGTACAGTCAGCACGAGAACACACTGAGCGGTCCAACTTGATAAGAAATCAGAAGAAGCGGTGGAGAGAAATAACCGAGGCTGTAAATGATTGTCCTGACTCGTTCAGCCTTCGTTCAGAACATGATGTAAAGAAAAAGTGGAACAACTTTTTGAATAAAATTCATTAAAATCATCACCCTTCCCTATAAAGTCAGTATACAGACATGAAAACCCCCATTTATTTAGTGTAATGGAAGTGTTAGTGTCAGCACCATGGATAGCGTCTTCCACCTTCAGCCCATCCATCACACTGTCTGCGCTCTCCATGGTGCTGAGATACAACCTAGATTTTGACTTTCTCCTGATCCACAGATTTGTTGAACCTAATTAGCAACTTATCTTAAAATGAGCTGAATCCTTGAAGATGTTAATGATTCGTCCTCTCTGTACCAGCACTGTGTACGACAGTGTTGGACGTTAGTTTACTGTAAAGACTCGGCAGCTTTTCTTATACAGTGACGTTTGAGGATTTAATCATTGATTAGTTCAAGATCCTTTCAAGTTGTCTTTTTGTAGCCAGTAGATAGTTGTCAATAACAAAATGCAAGATGTTGGTTGAAATATTAAAAAAATAATAACTTATACTTACTTTCTAAGATCAATAACTTTGGTGATTGTATCGATATGAAGTGAAGCATTTATGACAAAGACGCTGCTGACTGGATGTTGGTGCTGATTTAAAAACAAGAGATTTTTTTTTACAAAGCCAGAGCTTCCACATCATGTCACACTTTGTTAATAGCTTCACTTGTACGTGTGTGTGTGTTGTCCTCAGGCCATGTTGTGTAACAGTAAAAGTTGGTTTCAGATGCTGACAGTTGCAGGTCAGCTGTGTGTGCATAAGAAAGCAGTATGACTTGTGGTTACTTGTATTATTGATCATTAGTAGAGGCCAGTTTTTTGTGCATTTTGTGGTGTTTTAATTGTTGGACATCAGCAGCGTATCATATCCAGTCTGTTGTTGTGTTAGATTTGCTTGACAGTTGTGTCTCTGACTGATTTCTGAGGAGACTTTGTATCATAAATATGCACAGACATGATAAAATGTGAGAAGACTGAAGCTAAAAGCTGCATCACCCACACAAAAAGTCCTCACCGGCTGAGGATGTATATAATAAATTACTTTCTGACCTGTACTGCAGTGTTGAGCTATAGCAAGTGATGGCATTGCAAGCATAATAAGGAAAGAGGTTTATCTTGTTTACTTGTGTTTGAAAGCCGTGTGGACTGAGTGGCTGTGGCTGCAGGAGTGTTTCAACTTTCCAAGTAACAGCTGCCATTAACTCGCTGACTGTGGGAACAAGTATCAGCACCTGTTCTCAGACTCTCACTCTGTATCTGAAGTTCAACCTTTGACCTCAACACATGTGAGCTGCTGATGGACATGATGATAAAACACAGAAGAGAAGGCAGCGCTGGATTTTAAAGTTTATCAGAAAGCTGCAAATTTTGTTAATGAATTCACTGTTTAAGTACAAAACATAATTGTTAACCAGAAGTCCCTCTTGATGTATTTAAGCTGCAAGTTTCACTTAATTAACTGCCAGAGATTCAGAAATCAATAAATGATGCATCATTGCTGCCGTTGTGAAAGCCGTCGCCTCTGTAGCATCGTCGCCTGTTCATGTCTGAGCTGTTCAATGCAGAGGGATGAAGGGATTTTAAATGAACTGAAAACTGCACCTGAAGGTGAGAGGAAACACCTGCTGTGTGCTGCAGCGATCGTCCTCACAAGCATACTGACATGAACAGCGTGTGTGTGTGAGACAGAGGTCAGAGCCGGTGACCTTGTCAGTCAGCATCAGGACTGAATCACTCAACACAACAGCTGGATCACACGCACACTTTGAAGGCAGCAGCAGCCTCGGCCTCGCACTGACTCAGTTGTTTGTTGAAGATAAAACATGTTTACACTGAATGAAGAAGCCTGAAAGCGTCTCTCATCATCGAATCAGAGCAAAGAGGCGGCTGACGACTTCTCGGACGACCTCGCTCCCGTTTCCCGACACCCCGCCACAGAAGTGACTGCTGAGTGTTTTCTGAAAGTGTTTCTATGAACTTCCACTGGCACTGGATCTAATAGTCATCCACCAACACGGCCACTTGTTTTTATGTGTTCATGTGGGGACAACATATCCCAGTTTAGCTGTCTCAGTGAGATGTTTTGTGTTTGTGTGAACAGAAGGAGCTGTGCAACATGATCCTGGACTGCTGCGCTCAACAGAGGACCTACGAGAAGTTCTTCGGGCTGCTGGCCGGGGTGAGACGCACCAACACAGCCGCTCATCTGAATTACAAAACAACACAACAAGCACTTGAAGAAAATCTAGAAGCTTCATGTTTTCCTGAATTTCACCGTTTCAGAGGTTCTGTCTGCTGAAGAAGGAGTACATGGAGAGCTTCGAGGGGATCTTCGCAGAGCAGTACGACACAATCCACCGTCTGGAGACCAACAAACTCAGGAACGTGGCCCGACTGTTCGCTCATCTGCTCTACACAGACTCTGTGCCCTGGAGTGTAAGGACACACGTCAACACGAGCAGTAAAACCTTTCAGAGTCTGACTGAACTTTCATGAAACCCTCTGTTTCTTCTGCCTGTCTGTCCATCAGGTGTTGGAGTGCATCAGGATGAGCGAGGAGACCACCACGTCGTCGAGCAGGATCTTTGTGAAGATCCTTTTCCAGGAGCTCTGTGCCTACATGGGCCTCCCAAAACTCAACCAGAGGCTGAAAGACATGTACGAACACACACATAGACACACACACACTGAACAGTTAAAATTACCCAGAATACTTGAATTTATTAAAGCCTTCTTCTCTAAAAGTCCAAAAACGGGTTGAATATTTTTCCTATATTTTCAGATAAATGAGTTTCTGCTGCTGTGATGGATGCTCAGATGGGAAAACCACAAATAGTTTATTGGTTTTGAATAGCTTCAGCAAACAGTCTTTTAGAAATATGACAGAAATCTTAACAACATCTAGTTGTGAACAGACCTGGTTTGGCAGCTGACAAAGCAACAAATGTTAAAAAATAACTGATGATTTATTAGGAACATGAAGGTTTTTTGGGAACAACATTGAGAGAAAGAAATGAAGTTGAAACCACACTTTCTGAATCATCATCATGACTCCTCACCTGTGTGTGTTACAGGACTCTGCAGCCATTCTTCGAGGGTCTTTTTCCTCGTGATAACCCCAGAAACACTCGCTTCGCCATCAACTTCTTCACCTCGATTGGACTCGGAGGACTGACGTAAGAGACACTGACACACTGTATATACACAGATACACTGATGTTGGTTGTTGCATGGATGGGGTTTTAAAGTGACTCTGCAGGGGGAGTTATCGTTCACCTCAGAGCGATGTTATGTTGTTATGGAGCTGATCTAATTCGGCTCAGTGAATGTGATTTTTTTTTTTTTCCCCCGAGAGATGCGGCAACAAAACAACGACTTTGATTCTTTTTAGACTTGTTTAGAAAATGGGAATTTCTCTGATAAAGATTAAAGTACTTTAACAAGATCGAAAAAATAAAACAAATGGAGACTGACAGGTCGGTTGAAAAGAAACAAAAAGGCAGACATCCAGTCTCAAATTGTCATTGTCGTCTTTGAATCATACATTTTTCCCGAGGCTGAAACAATCTCTGAAATCTAAAAACTCATTAATGTTTGTAAACTGTTTCTACGATGTTAGAAACTCATCATTGTCTGAAAAGTTACAAACACAAAGCAAACTTTCATCTTGCCCGACTGATTTTTGGAGATTTCATCACGATCAAATATTCACCCTCAACACCCAGTAGGAGTTCTCCCTCTGGAAACCATGACGACCGCCACTTCCTCCATTAACTATGAACAAAATCAAGTCAAATGTCGTGGACGGACACAAGTGACGATGATGAGCTTGTCCTCATTTCTGCTCCTTGGTGACGTCAGGGAATTTCAACACTGATTGGTTTATACCGCACGATGCTAATTTTCCTCTGAAGTTCAGACTTTTTCAACTTCACATTTTCACGTTTGCATCTTTGTTTTCATGTATGTGATCGTGTTGCGGGAGAAATTTGCTTTGGTGAAAGCTTAACGTCGTCCTGTCAGTCAGACGTCTCCTTCACTGCTTCTTCTTCCTCTCCCTCAGGGACGAGTTGAGGGAACATTTGAAGAACGCACCGAAAATGATCATGACTCAGAACCAGGAAGTGGAATCCTCCGACTCCTCCTCGTCATCCTCATCCTCATCATCATCCGACTCCTCCTCCTCGGACTCATCCAGCGAATCAGATTCAGACTCTTCAGGCTCGGACTCCTCCAGCAGCAGCAGCTCAGGTACGTCCAGCTGAAACGACACTGTATGGTTTTAATACTGATTAAATTACCAATGAGGACCCCAGAGTACAGATCCAGACATTAGCTGTAAAACCAACACTCTGCTCAGCTGCAGCACAACTGAACTCAGCCAGAAATCTTTCCCAGAGTCCAGTGAGACGCTGGTCAGCCTGTTGGATGTTTGTTTAGATTTGTTCACACCTTTTCCATCGTTGCATTTCTGCGAGTTCCCAAAACCAATGATCCGACATCACACCCACGTCAGGCTGTGTGGAGGTGAGAAAGTATCTGGCTCTGAGTCGCTCTCTCTCTCTTGCAGCTCTCTTATTTTGGCACATTTCTCATGTACACAAATGAAAGCAACATGAACCATTTTATTTTGAAAAATAATTGTTTCTCCAGGCTGCTGTTTACTTTTTACTCTTAAATTGTTATATATGTTGTATATGACGTTCTCATTTATTTTAGATTTATGTAGTCTGTGATTTTTTCATATGTACAACAAATTAAATTCTTATCTTATCTTTCTTATCCTTAAACCCATTGATGTGGTCATACAGCAGGTCATGTGAACTTTGGTGTTTGGTCTTTAGTCTTTGTTGCAAGATGAGCTGCGAAGCTGCATGGTGGTGCAGGAGGAGAACCAAACTTCACTGAAGCAAAAGTGATCTTGAAAACTTTTATTTGCAGTTTAAAGAAAAACAAACAGCAGCTGTCAAACAGGAAAAAAATCAACAGAAAATTCACAGAAAGAACAAAAACCTTTGTCACACACTCAGTTTCCCAGTCATCAGACTCTCCCCCTCCGTCCTCTCACTGGCACTTTGTTATATCAGACTGGCAATGGACCTGCCTGCCCAGTTCAAACCATCAAACCACAGATTGTAAATAGAAGTGAAAGAAGCAACCGTGTCTCAAAACTGACACCAATGCAGAAGTGAAAAAAACAAAGTGCAATACTCCCGACGGCCACTAGATGCCGGCTCAAAAAAACTATGACTTCAATGGACTCTGATGTCACTCTGATGTCATTGGCTGAAGTCAACTCTTCTTCTCAGTGATCTGCTCCGTCTGAACATCGTTGCCTCATTAAGTAGATATCAGGCTTTAACAGGAGAATGATTTAGGGGCGGGGCTAGTTTGATTGACAGGTCCGGTCTCCATATGGTCACTTCTGGCTCCAAACAACCAATATGTCCAGGTTCAAATATCAAACTCCTGGCTTCAACTTGCAACACCACCAACCAATGAGTGAAGTCACATTAGTTTCATACATGTTATAAACAGTCTGTGGTGAAGGAGCATTTCCCCAAAAATCTTCATCTTTTTTTTTCTTTTATTCATAAAAAAATGTTTAACCTTCATTTAAAAGTGTTTTTGTTTGTTTGCTGCGACTGAATGTGTTCAGTTTGTTTTCTTTCCTGTTTCACACCTCAGGACCAGACAGTCGCTGCCTCCTCAATGATTATTTTACTTTTTGTCCTCCAGACTCTGACAACAAACACAGGAAGAAGAAGAAGAGGAAAGAAGTGAGCGAAGAGAAGAAGAAGAGGAAAGAAAAGGATAAAAAGAAGAAGAAGAAGACAGAGGAGAAGCCGTCCAGCAAGAAGCGAGACGCCCGCAAGAACGACAAAGACGAGGACGGCGACAGCGACGACGAGAAGCAGGCGAGGAGGAAGGACGCGAGAGGTCGCGCACGTGATGTGGAAGAGCGTGCACGTGACGGCGCCCGCCGGAGCAGACGAGACGAAAGATCAGAAGACGAGGAGGAAGATGAGAGGAGACGAAAGGTGGACAGACAACGAGACGTGGAGAGGGAGAGAGACAGAGACAGAGGGAGGGAACGAGAGAGGGAGAGAGCGAGGGACAGAGAGGACGAGGAGAAGAGAGAGAGGGAGAAGACGAGGGACAGAGACAGAGAGAGGAATAAAGAGAACAGAGACAGGAACAGAGAGCGAGACGAGAGGAGGAGGAGATGAAACTCTTCGTCTGTGATGGACTGATGTCTGACAGACAAGTGAAGCCTCCACCTCTCCCTCCTGTCACCCCTCTTTACCCTCATCACACCGCTGTGGTCTGGACTCGGGACTTGTCATTTCATCTGTCCTCTTCATCTGTCTCTATTTTCTATTATTGATTTTTGTTGTTAATGAAATGAGGAAAAAAAAAACATTAAAGTTACTTTAGATGTTTTTTAATCTGTTTTTGTTTCTTTCTGACTCTCATCACACAAAAGTTTATTTAATCTTGCAGCCACAAAGGAGCCTCTTGTCATTTACATCAGAAACAGAAAGTAGTGATTTGTTCTTCGTCGTTTACGCACTTAAAATGTTCCTGCACAACTATTTTTACAGTTTGATTTTAAAGGAGGTTCGTCCATCCATCTGTGAGCAACAATACAAAAAAAACAAACGATTATTTTGTGGAGAGATCCATATTACTCAGGGAAATGATACATTTTTGCCAAGTTATGAAAAAATTTCTCCAATTTTAAATGGCTGAAGGTCGAGTTGTTCTGTCACCACAAGAGGGCAACAGTGTTCAGTACAGTTGGATCATGCTGTAGTGGAGGTTTGTGCTCTGAGTGTAATTTCTACTGTGCTATTAGCTGATTTCTTATTTAGTCTTGAAACTACAGAAGCCCTGAAAGGACATGATTAAAGACATTTTTAGTTTATCTGTTCTGCCGTGATAACAAAATAATGTCAGTTGCTTTACTGAGATCTTGATTTATTTTTTTATTATCTCAAGAAAACGATCTTCGTTTTCTCAAGCTGACAAGATATATTATCCTTCATATAGCAAGAAAAATAACTCGAGATTCATAAATGTATTTAATCATGTCCTTTTAGGGCTGCCGAAGAAACCACACAGTGAAATATTCTCCACTACAAATTAAAATCCTGGTCACTTCAGTAAAGTTAGAAACACTGGATTTGCTCTTTTCCAGTTTCCAGATGAGTTTGAATATATTTTCCAGACTATTGAGCGCACCTATCTATAAGCCGCTATTGAATTTATTCGAACAGTTTCATGTGGTCCACTCTGACCGGGTCTGATGTGACGAGGCTAAACGTATCGGCGGCACGTAGCTTGCTAGCTTGTAAAAAGCCAACGAGCTTCGTGGCGCCGATACATGAGAAACACCGGTGTTTAAGCCGCAGGGTTCAAACGTCGGAAAAAAGTAGCGGCTTATAGTCCGGAAAATACGGTAATTTTATTTTCTTAAATCATGGAAAAATCCCTCAGTGCAGTGAGAATACTGTAATTAAATCAGTTTGTTTAAAAACTGTGGGCAGAAATGAGGCACAGGAATGAAACACAGACTACTAAGTGCATGATTTAATGCACTCAGCTGACATTTGATATGAAGCACCAGCTTATTTCTGAGTACAAGTAAAACTGTTCTGTCTCATGCAGGTGTTTCAGGTTTTACCACCTCGGACTCTCACACTGAAGTGTTTCTGTGTACTGTAAACATCTCTGGTGGTGGTGGGTTCAGCTCACAACATGCTGGTTTCACTGGTTTCTGTATCACCGTATCAGATCCACATTAACCTTCACTCAAGTAAACTGAGATGCACTTGAGTCCTTTTCTATTCAGATGTTCAGGATCCCCTCAGGCTGAACTTTGATGGTCCCTTATAACTCTTCTTCTGTGTTACCGTCATCCAATTAAAATCTAAAATTATCCCCTTTGATTGATGACCAAATATGTGCAAAACAAACACTGAATCCCCCTCTGCCTCAGCTGCACTTTGTGTTTAGTGCTAATTAACAAATGTCACACTAAACCTGCTTAGTGTCAGCATCTTACTGTTGCCATTGGAAACATGTTGCTATGCTGACGACAGTATTAGCTCAGTGCAGCTTTGCATGGCGGAGAGTCCTGGCGTTGGAGGTTCTGCTTTTACTTGCGTTGGCAACATTATGTAAAAATTACTGAATGAGTGAATGATTTTATTTTGAAGGAGAGATGGGGCCAAGATCAGAGGGATGGATCCTGTCTGAAAAAACTAGAAGAAGAAGTGACCATATTTGGATATGAAGGGAGGAGCAAGGAGGCGGGTCTTACCCTTCTACACAGATGCTACAAAGTGTTTTTTGGAGCCAGCATCTAGTGGCCATCGGGAGTATTACACCTTTTTACACTTGCATTGGCCTCACTTTTGAGACCTGGCTCCTTTGTCCATTTCTATGATTCTATATTTTTCATTTGTTCAGATCCACTGTGAAAAATCAGCGCCTCCTGCTGGTTAGAGACAAACCTTCAGCACAACAAACCCTCTGTGTGGAGACGATGATGCTGTCCACAACATAAGACAGATACACACACCTGTTAGGATACAGAAATATAAAATCGTAATACATATTAATAGGATGGGGATGTATTTAGGTGGTGCCAACAGTGTTACATCGTCGTAGCAGCAGTATTGTAACAGTAGTCCAGTGATTTAGATGATGAATGAGTCCACAGTTGTACAGTCTCCTGCTCGGTCCTCTGTCCCTGTGGTGTTTCATGGAGAAGATGGGATGTATTCTCCATGATTGCTGACATCTTCACCAGCATCTTGCTCTCAACCACTCGTCCACTTTCTCTCCAAGGCCTGAACCGTTGATCTGAGTCGTCTGTTGGTGTCTCTGATGGTGCTTCACAGACTGACAGAAGGTCCTCATCATAAATCAGATTGAAGGTTAATGTTGTGAATCTAACACTGTGTTGAGCTAAAATCTTCCTCATTGTTTAAACACACTAAGAAGTGATTTTTTTTTTTATTTCCACTGTCACAATCACCTGCAGTTTTGTAATAAAACCTTTGTTTTCCACTGGGGGTTGTATGTATCAGTTTAACATACTGCAGTGACTTTCAGATGTCAACATCATAGTTTGTAAAAAAGTAACTGTAAAATTAGATGCTAATTAACAGTTAACAATCAATTTGACCCCACCCAATGTTTAACGTCTCAAAATAGATACTAATATCAATTTATTTGCTTAATATTTTATGACTTTTTGTCATTTAATGGGGAGTTACAGATAAACCACAACATAAAAAACGTTTTGATTGTCTTGTACACACTTTGTTGTGTTATAAATAATAAAAAAATGTAATTTGAAATAATTTAGATCCTTTAAAAACACAAAGATTTGATGCTGATATGTGTTTTTTCTATAGTTGGGTGTTCTAGGTGTGTGAGGGGCTCATGTTTTGTTTGAAGGGATGTGTCAGTAGCAACATAAAGTGCTTGAAGTCAATACTCCGATAATAATTTTAAATATAATGACTTAAATTGACCCTAAACGTGAGGATCCCAGGAGGTTAAAGAGCTTTAGATATGATGTCCAGTGGATTGAGCTACGTGGCTAGCTGTTAGCAGGTTTAAGGAGCTGGTAAAATTCACACCAGTCTGTGTGTTTGTACTGGTTTTACAGGAGTCTCTCCCAGTTCTCTGTGCATCTCCATACAACACACTCTGCTGTATCCTTGCACAACCTTGACGTGGCGTTCAAGGTGAGAGGGGGAGATGTATGTGTGTGTAAGTGGGTCGTTGCGGTGCTGCGTTGTGATTGGCTGCATGTCCCGAGGAGTGGAGGGATGGGATTGGTTTGCTGCCGCAGCAAATGGAGGAACAGACCCACTGGGACACCGGGCGCTGCAAGGAACTCTGGGAAATCACAGCAAGGCCTTGTGTTCGGAGAGTGAAGGGGGAGGAGGAGGAGGGGAGGGGGGTAAAGTGGGGAAGGAGCACAGGGTAAAGTAAGAGAGGAGCTGTGGATGATCAGGGAGGAGATAGGAAGTGGAAACATCATCCTCCATCTTTAAACTGTTCCTACAGATCTCAGATGTGTCAAACTGAATTGTTTCTTAAATTCTGAGCTGGAATATTAGAATTTAAAATAACACACGATACTGTTTGTGACACTGTTGTAGAAGTGAGATGATTTTTGAATTTGTGTCCATCTGGAGGCTGCAGGTGCTTATCTACACTTCCAGTTGTTACCGAGCAACATTATTATTCAGTTAAAAACATGATTAGTGCAATGCTTTCGCTCTTTTTGCTCTGTCTTTGGTTTCAACCACCTCCTAAAGCTGTGATGTTGGTTTGTGGATTTGCGTTTTGAAGCCAGGAGTGTGTGTGTGTGGAGCCAGAAGCGACCATATTTGACCATATTTGGATATGAAGGGAGGAGTGAGGAGGCAGGTCTGACCTTTAAACCCAAGGACACTGTCTAAAGTGTATGAGACTTGACTCCAGGGCTGCTCTCTGGAGACCAGACCTGTCAATCAAACTGGCCACGCCCCTAAATATTCCTGAATTTGAAGCTTAATATCTACCTAATGATGAAATGATTTACAGACAGACCAACAGATCATTGAGAAGAAGAGCTGGCTTTAGCCATTCACCAAGACCCAACTGATATTGAAAGATTTCTGTGGCTCGTTGGTCTAGGGGTATGATTCTCGCTTCGGGTGCGAGAGGTCCCGGGTTCAAATCCCGGACGAGCCCTCAATAATGTCTTTGATCCCCGGCACCACAAGTCAAAACTTCAGACTAAGGTTAAGATCATCCACCCAATTAACATCTCAGACAAACAAATACTGAAAGGAATCTGTTGACTGAGTATTTCAATGACCACTTTTGAACGGCAGTCAATCGAAGCTGGAGTGTTTTTGGAGTCAGCATCTAGTGGTCATCAGGAGTACTGCACTTGTATATTTTTTACTTATGCTTCTGTGCCTTCAGTGTTGGTTATGTTGTTGGGTTGTTTATGTATTGATGCTGCTGTAACAAAGTAATGTTATATAAAGTGTCAATAAAGTAACTATTCTATTCTGCATATTTTTACTGTGAAACAACTCTGTTAAAGAAACTTGAAGAGGGACTGTAAAGGATAAAACTGGTGTCAGTTTTCTTTCACTGTCAATAAATCCTAAGAAAACACCAAACCTTCAGTTTTTTTGTCCGACTATCTTTATTTTCCAACTTCCCTGTCCTTCATCAGGGACTCATCCTCAAGCTCATTGGTCTGAATCAAAACTCATTTTTAAGTCACAAACACTGTATGTGATGCTGGCCAAGGACCAGGAACTATTTTCTGTGGTGGATTCATACACAGTTGATGCTCTAGTGACAGGGTTGAGTCACAATGAACTACTGAGCGTTGACAGTAAGAACAATGTCAAATGTTACCAGACTTAAGGACTAAACGTGGACTTTAAGGCAGTTAACAGCGCCATCATGCTTGAGGTTTGTATTGAAGCTGAGAGACAGTTTCTCTCAGAGCGGCAGTGTGAAATGTTGCAGCTCTCTGACATCACGTTACCTCTGTCTGTCTGTCTGTACTGAAGAATCTCCTCTCAGTTATCCCACAAGTCAGTGTTGAGACAGAGATTTGGTATTTGAAATCTGTTGTACTCACAGGTTGTGTTTCAGTTTGCCACAGCTCCATCTCTGGGTTCAACATGTAGAATAAATAAATGCAGAAGAAAACATCTATATTTACATACATGCACTTATGTAATGAAATGAACACACTTCAAATACTTTATTTACATGCAAGATCTTTTACTGAAGCTATTTTTTGTCTGAGATGTTGGGTGGATGGTTTTAACCTTAGTCTGAAGTAGGGCTTGATCAATCTTGAGTTTTTGATGTTTTGGTCAAAGGTTAAAAAATCTAACTAATTGAGGGCTCGTCCAGGATTTGAACCCGGGACCTCTCGCACCCTAAGCAAGAATCATACTCCTAGACCAACGAGCCACAGAAGCTAAGAGGAATCAGTCGTGTTTCGTAGAATTCATTGGCTGAAATCACCTCTTCTTCTCACTGATCTGGTGGTGATCAATTCATCCTTAACCCTCTAAAACCGAGCATGTCGCCGGCAACACAGCGTGACTAGCATAAACCAACTTACCGTAATTCCTCTGCCATTCGCGATGTGATTCCAGCTGATTCTGAAAGCCGACAAGTGGAGCGTTTTGTATATATTACATACATTACAGCAGTAACTCAGGGGAATGGACTCATGCCTTGATGTGAAGCATTCCGTACATATTACCTACATTACGGTAGTCGGGTTTCAGAATGAGCTGGAATCACATCGCTGGAGTGAATGGCAGAGGAATTACGGTGATCTGATTGACACATGTCTTTTCTTTCAGCAGCTAAATGTTTGGAGTAAAAGGGTTAAGTAGATATTAGGCTTCAAGAAGAGGGAGATTTAGGGGCGTGGTTAGCTCGATTGACAAGCCTGGTCTCCAATTAGACTGAACCAAAATTTGGGTCTAATATATGTGTCAAAACTTCCTACTCCAAATCCAAATCTGGTCGCAAACAACCAACATGGTGATGCTCAAATAGCATATTCTTGGCTTTAGTAGATGAGTCCTAAAACCAATGTGTGAAGGCAAATTAGCATCTTCCATTAACCAGTCAGTAGTTATGACACCTTGACCTAAGTACATCTTTTGAGGGCTCGTCCGGGATTTGAACCCGGGACCTCTCGCACCCTAAGCGAGAATCATACCCCTAGACCAACGAGCCACAGAAACCTACCCTCACAGGTCCACTTGAGACCAAATGATAAGATAGCATTACACTTCACTGAGCCCACAGCAGCACGGATATAGACATGCATTTGATTGACAGGTCTGATCTCCAATGAAACCAGCAATCAGCTCCACTCTCATCCACATTGTCCTTGGGTTCAAGGGTCAGACCCACCTCCTCAATCCTCAGTATATGGTCACTTCTGGCTCCAAACAACCAACATGGCGGATGTTCAAACAACCAAACTCAGGGCTTCAAAATGTGAGTCCACAAACCAACAGATGACATCACATTACAGGTTTCCATCAATAATCCCTAAAGATGAAGGATTGTCTTGTTTTTTATTTCTATGGAACATATTTTAACACTACAGAGACCTGTTTTTTAAGTGCACCAGTGTTTTGTAACCTGACACCTGCTGACGTCACGGACAGGTGAGTTGAAAGTAAAAACAGAAAAACCCTGAGTGTGTGTGCTGCAGCCAGAGTTTACACTTTTTAAATAGATTGTATCTTTTGTTGCCAGCAGTGAAACCTGGAAACACATCAACGAGATCCCGCACTTCACAAACACACACCTGCGCACGCGCACAGGTAAATAGCCGGGTCTTCCTGTAAAATCTTTCCAATTATGTGTTTTTATTTGGATGCAATTTAAGCCTGTCTGTTTCGTGTGTGTGTGTGTGTGTGTGTGTGTGTGTGACGCGCATGCGCAGTCCCGCCGCTCTGTGCTCTCAGTCCATGGTAGAGCGCGCGGCTCTCCGCTGCTCCGACGGAGTTGATCAGTGTCCGGATACCTGCTGGATGGATGGACGGATGGATGATGGATGATCGATGACTGACTCTCAGCGCGGAGACACAGGGCGGTTCACTATTGATTATTGGTGAATGATTGACAGCTGACAGAGTGTGTGAGCGGAGTTGAGCGCTTCAAACCAACAGGACTCTACTTTCTTCATCCATCCATCACCTCCTCCTCCTCCGGTAAGTCACCTTCCTCCTCCTTCTCCTCCTCCTTCGGTTTTCAGCTCCTGTTATTTTTTCTTTTCTTTTCTTTGTAAGTTGGAGGTTTGTAAACGGACCGAGCAGCAGCTTTAAAACACGAACCTCCCGGAGCTGCAGGTCCGTTTGTCCAATACAAATAGAAAAACTATAGCACAATAAAGTCACACTTTTAAATTCAAGCCGGTTTTTATCGATAATATTTAAGCTCACTGATTGTTTTTAATGTCTCCGATGATTGTTTTCCCAACATCAGATTCTCCTTCAGTCATTAATATTTCTAAATGTGAATTATCCACTAGATTTACCGCCAGTGAACCAAGTAGGCCATATTTATTAAATAAAAATAGTAAAAATACTCGGATACTAAACAACTAAATGAACAAACAAACAAATATCCTGATCCTTTACATGAGTAAAAGTAAAAATACTCCATTACAGGCCCATTAACAAGATTGCTCAAGTAAAACTTAGTAATATCAGGGAAATTACTTAACGTATCAGAAGTAAATGATCCCTGTGTATTTTTAATTTTTTATTTTTCTGTTGTAATTCCACTGTTGTACTTTTTAATGTATTTTGCATATTGTGCTACTTTATTCGTGTATATTTTTGACTGTGTACTGAGCTGCTAAACAGTGTTTTGTTGTTTTCTAGTACAGTTTTTATTTTAGTGATTTTTATTTTCACTATGGATTTATTGTCCAGTACTTTTATTTTTTGTTTTATAAAAAACAAAGT
>OOFC01011847.1:24249-34405 GCA_900323345.1 Pseudochromis fuscus
CTTGTACACAGTTTATCATACTAACCAGCTATAAGACTACTAACCAGCAGATAGGTTCTACTAACCAGCTATTAGACTATACCAACCTGCTGTTAGACTGTACTAACCAGCTATTACACTGTACTAACCAGCTATTACACTGTGCTAACCAGCTATTAGACTATACCAACCTGCTATTAGGCTGTACTAATTAGCTATCAGACTATGCTAACCTGTTATTACACTGTACTAACCAGCTATTAGACTGTACCAACCTGCTATTAGACTGTCCCAACTTGTTAGACTGTGCTAACCTGCTATTACACTGTACTAGCCAGCTATTACACTGTACTAACCAGCTATTAGACTGTGCTAACCAGCTATTACACTGTGCTAACCAGGTATTAGACTATACCAACATGCTATTAGACTGTCCCAACTTGTTAGACTGTGCTAACCTGCTATTACACTGTACTAGCCAGCTATTACACTGTACTAATCAGCTGTTAGACTATACCAACCTGCTATTACACTGTACTAACCAGCTATTACACTGTGCTAACCAGCTATTAGACTGTGCTAACCAGCTATTACACTGTGCTAACCAGGTATTAGACTATACCAACATGCTATTAGACTGTCCTAACTTGTCAGACTGTGCTAACCTGCTATTAGACTGTATTAACCTGCTGTTAGACTGTACTGACCTCTTGTTAGATGGTACTAACCAGCCAATAATTCATAGTAACTTGCCATTAAACGTATTAACCTGCTATTATCGTACATTGGTCATCAGGGTGCCCTCATTACCTGCACTAAAAGTGTGTGTTTGAATCCACGCTAACAGGTTGACAGTTTGCTTCATCCAGTCGTACAGTAAAGGTAGATTCATCCTACTGTAACATACTCTATCTTGTTCTCCTCCACACAAATCAATTTCACCTATTTTTAGAGCATGACAACATTACTAAACACTGCATTTGTGTGTGTGTGTGTGTGTGTGTGTGTGTGTGTGTGTGTGTGTGCCAGGAGTCCAGCAGTGGGCAGATTGAGAAGCAGCATGTTGTTACGTCAGGACAGATTACTTTGGAAACCTGCAGCGAGCACACACACAGACTGATGTAAGCACAAAGTGTTGTTTCTGTACCAAATCTATTGAAGATGAGTGTGTGTCTAAGTGTGTATTTGTGTGTGTAACAGCGGGCAGGTGTAATGAGCTCATCGTAACAACTTTATTGTTGTTCTGTCAGAGCAGAGATCTTACATCAATGTTTAATTAAGTGCAACATTACATATAGATGTAATTTTTTATTGCAGGGTGGGGGGTTTGAACAGCTCTAACAAAATCCACCTGTCAAGATCTTTAAAGCTCAGTAATTAACATTAGATTAATTTTTACTTCATATAAAAACATGGAAAACAACATGAGGCAGGGTTATGAGGAACGTTTCTAATCTTTATGCTAAAATAAGTACTTGGCATCAATCTCCTCGTCAAACATTGATTCGTTTGTGTTAAATCTTGACTCAGAATGATCAAATAAGTTCAGCGCTCGCTCTGTAAGTTTGTCGCTGACGAAGCTGCACACACATACACACACACACTTTGTTTGCATTGATGACAATGTGAAACAACTGCTGCTTTACACACACTCAGAGTATGTGGTGTAGCTAGCTAGATGCTGGCTACAGTAGCTCCCCTCATTACTCCCATTCTGTCTGCTGTGATTTATGGAGCTACCTGTGTGTGTGTATTTGTGCGTGTGTGTGTGTGTCTGCACCTGCTCCCCGTGTTGTCTCAAGAAGTTTTAATTAATTTCTTGTCATGTGACAAAGAGGAAGTGATGACAGTAATGAAATGTGATTATCAAAAACACAATTAGAGGCCTGATGGTGACCTGAGTGTGTGTGTCTGTCTGTGTTTGTTTGTAAAAAGGACAAAGTGCACAAGGGAAAAGTTGACTGTGTGTGCGTGCGTGAGAGAACGTGTGTGTGTGTGTGTGTGTGTAAATAGGACGGCAGTGATGAAGTGTTTCCTCGCGACTTGTGTCTCAGAGGTATTACACACACACACTCACACTGAGGTTGTGAAGGTCGCACTGACACACACACACACACACACACACCGTGTCATCAGTGGGGAGGCTGCACAAAGTCATCAGGAGTGTCGCCCCTGAGACAGACAGTCAGACCACGTCCATGCTAATCCAGCTGAATGTGGAAATGACGTCCATATTTGGGCTTTTCTCACTCTGAAACAGAACCCATGGACTTGAGTTCAGGTCTAGTGTCATTGGAGACCAGACCTGTCGATCAAACTAACCACGCCCCTGAATAGTCCTGTTTTAGAAGTCTCATATCGGATGGACCACCAGACACTGACGTCAATTGGAGTTTTTTGGAACTAGCATCTAATGGCCATCGGGGGTATTACACTTTCAGCAACCTTCTTGATAACAGACACACCTGGTCCCAGTGAAGCCATCTCCTGGTTCAAAAACCTTTACTCCATATCATTCACTTTTCCTGACACTGTCGAGCTCTATCACACAGTGAAATTAGATATGTCAAGTTTTGATATGCACACAATAGTTGTTAGCAGGATCCCTTCATTGTAGACCATCACCCGGCTGCCTCAACAAAACTTTTGTTTTCCAAAAACTCCATTGCCCTTGTCGGTGTCTCAGCCATTAAAAATGATCCGGCTTACCGTGGAAAGAAAGAACCAACAAGTAAAGAATAAAGATTTGTTTTCAGAGTTTAGTTGGCTTAGTGTAGACGCGACTCTCGGTCAGAAAGACAAACAGCTTCTGTGTGTCAGCAGGAAAACTACATAAAAGTTAATCCTGTCACACACAAAGTCATAGTGTCCTTAATAGGAAGGTGATGCTCGTTCTTTTTATGGAAACAGACACATTTTTACTCTCGCCATCCTCTCCTCCCCTGTGATGTCACTCTGCAGCCTCCAAACTTTAGTGTGTCGTCTGAAATACCTTCGGAGCGCAGCAGAGAAACTTAAACTTACTCTGCTTGCCAAGGTGTGTGTTTCTGTGTGTTTGTCTCATGTTTCTTCTTCCATTAGTTGAGTGGAGCAGCTGCTGAATGTTTGATGAGTCAGCATGTTGAGAAGGAAGTGATGTCATAGCCGTCTTCTCGTCTTTCGGGGCCTAGTTCATGTTTTCCGGCTGCAGTTTTATGTCCCCCAACTTCTACTGTGAAAACTATTCATATTCATGTTGTAGTCAGTGTGTTTGTGTATGATTGTGGTACATTTTTAAAGAACGTAGACTGATTACAAAAGTCGACAAAGTGCAAAAAAGTGCAATACTCCCAACAACCACTAGATGCTGGCTTAAAAAAACTCTGGTTCCAATGGACTTCAGTTCAATCTGATCAGATCTGGTGACCCATCTGAACAAAGGTTTATAAATAATTAGATATTCAACTTCAAAAAGAGGAAGATTTAGTGGCGTGGTTAGTTTGATTGACAGGAACTCCAGTCTCACGCCCCCTCACCCCTCCCTCGATATCCAAATATGGTCACTTCTGACTCCAAACACCAACATGATGTCATTCAAATGCCAAACGGGTGATGTCACTTTAGCTTCATCCATTCTTTAAACAGTATCTGGTAAAGATTGATTTCTGTGACAGTGATAAAACTTCTGATGTGTTTGTTTACACCACCATGTTTGCAATACAAATATTAGCACATGCTAGTATTAATATATGACTAACAACACTATGAGTATACCATTCAGATAGATCTTGGAAGCTGTATTTGGGGATAGCAGCGCTCTTTGCTAATTCCTCTAAATGCAATGTATAGCTAAGGCTCATGGGAGTGTTATTACAACTGCTACAATTTTGAACCTGAAACTTTTGTGCAGGGATGGCGCCAGATGAAAAGTCGGCTCACTAACAGATCACGAACACGATTAAATGTCATCCTGAGGGGAACATTAAAGCCTGAGCCAAATGTTATGGTTCCTTTTAACATCTGTCGAGTCATGAGTCATTTCAATAAAATATAACCATATTCATCTGATGAGGGTGTGAGAGAAGAAGTAATTGGAATACGTTGTGTTGAAATGATAAATATCAAAGAAACACCAAACGATGACAAACACAAAACAATATGAGAAGACAAAAATCAAGCAAATGATTTTCTGTTTAGAAAATTGCTCTTATTTAAAATGAGTATGGGGCATTTTTCATGCTTGGGCCCAGTGGGCCACTGTCTCACAGTCCTGTCCCATTTACTGAGTGAAGACCAAGAGATGAGGCTTTTTAGATTACATTGTCACTTTTCCTAAAGGTCAAGAATGAACGTCCATGCTCGAATACTTAAAAGTGATGGTGAGGCCGAAGGTCACAGGAGTATTTTCTGAGGGAGCTTTCAGCAGGGAGGGAGGGAGGTGAAGTCAGACAACTGTCAGTGGATGCTCAGAAGAGTGCTCGGTGGTAATCTCTATTATTAGACCACAGATTATACTAACAGAGCTACAACTCGCACACCCACACACATGTATCTGCAGATTATAATCCCAATCCCGCAATCCCCTTCTAGCTCAACCAATCGTGTCCCACCAAATCATGCGCAGTCTGCTGGGTAACCTACATGCAGTAGGTTGTACATATATGTGTGTGTGTGTGTGTGTGTGTGTGTGTGTGTGTGTGTGTGAGGTAATCCCTGTCAGTCTGTAATAGAACAACATCTGGTTTATCCCTGAGATTCAGAATTTCACAATTAGTTTGTACATTTTTACATCAATCCTAAATGATTTCACTTTTTTATTTCAACGCATAAATGTCTTTACCTGAACTCTTCAACAGTTTCTGGCTTCTGCAGGTCAAAACCTGTCTCTGTTCTTGGTAGAAAATAAAAGTGGTTTAAGGTTGGAAATCTAAAGGTTTAAATTCTGTAGCGACTAAAATTGTTTGAAACTAAAATCTCAGGTGATTTCATTAATCTGGACTGTTCAGAAAGTAGTGTCCTCAAAAGGGGATGTTTTGAGGTGTGTCCCCAAAGAGGACATAAGTGAGTATAAGTGTGTATATGTGTATGTATGTACATGTATGCGTGTGTGAGGTAATCCCTGAGAGTGTGTAGTAAAACATCTGGTTTATCCTGAGATTCTGAAGTTTCCTTTAGTTTCCACATTTTTATATTAATCCTCAATGATTTCACTTTTTTGCACAAAAAATTCAAAAGACACAAACAAACATGTCTATCTAAACTCTTAAGCATATTCTTCCTCACATATGAGAAAAGGGTGTTTTAGATTGAGAATCTTGTAATTACTGTACAGTTACTGATTGAAAATTATATGATTTGATGAATTTTCCTCAATGAAACTAAAACAACATGAAATGCTAATGAGAGTGATTCTGTTTTACCAGCCAGAGTTTGGAAATGATAATAACTGAATTTACTAAAGGACACGGAGCACTGAGCGTTTTACATTAACCTCGCCATGGACCAGAGCAACACTTGTAACTATGGTAACCACAGACAAAGATGGCAACGGCTGTAACCTTGAAACGTTTATTTGAAATTTCACCTTTTTTTTTTTTTAATTTTGGCTAAAGTCAGGCAGACTTTTAATAAACCATAGACTGTATTTGAAAATGTATGAAGTTACCAGGTCTCAAAAATAAGGATGTTGCAGAAGTGAAAAAGTGTAATACCCATGACGGCCACTACTACTGGCCCCAAAAGACTTTGGCTCCAGTTGACTTTAATTCAAAAATCATCATTTAAATACTCAGTCAGTACATTTTTCCAAGTCAGTCTGATGTCATTGGCTAAATTCAACTCTTCTCACCAGTGATCTGATGGTCCGTCTGAAAATCATTTGATCATTAAGTAGATATTAGGCTTCAAAAAGAGGAATATTAAAGGGAGGGGTTATTTGGATCGACAGGTCTGGTCTCCAATGAGATCAGCCCTTAACTCAAATCTTATAGACATTGGGTATCGTCCTTGGATTCAACGTTCAGACCCGCCTCCTCCCTCCTCACCCAAATATGGTCAATTCTGGCTCCAAACAACCAACATGGCGACGCTCAAATACCAAACTCCTGGCTTCAAAATGTGAGTCCACAAACCAACGAGTGATGTCATGTTAGCTTCATGTGTTCTCAACGTTGTCTGTACTTTAAACAGAACCAGTCTCGCTCTTTCAAGTCTTTATGCTAAGCTAAGCCAAGCTAACTGTCGTCTGGCTTTAGCTCCTTACTTAACCATTGAGACATGAGTTATTTCAATCTTCTTATATTACTCTTGAGAAAATGTACATGACTAGTGGTGGTACAACATCTGGATGGGAAGTGACATCAGGAGTAGACTTCAAACAAACTACAGAAAGAAAGGAGGAAAGTTTTTGAATGAAAGTTCTACTGCTTTTTCCACAGAAAGCACAATGTTTAATATGCAAAATCTGCAGAAAGGTATTAAAAAACATGAGAGAGGAGTCTGAAGTCTCTCAGTGTCCTCATTAATGCCGGTAAATGTGTTGATGAGTCAAAGGATTTCACAGTTATATCTGTTCCTCTTCCTCTGTGAGAGCGGTGGCCGGCGGAGATAGTGAGGTGGTTCATTAGTGTCGGGGCCCCCCTCGGGTCTCGGGTGCCTTTGTTAGCCGTGGCTGTTCGAGTTAGCGGTTCAGCCCTGGATTTTTTGGTGTGAAAGCGGAGTTTCACCTTGAGCAGTAAGTGTCAGGTCCTGATGGAGCAGTGCAGCTATTTAAAGACAGAAGTGAAGTCACAGCGTCCTGAAGTGAAGGTTGGACAGACAGAACAAGCTCACTGCACCTCCTGCTCCTGCTGTGTGTGTGTGTGTGTGTGTGTGTGTAATCCTTGCTGTGGTATGTAAACCATACAACATGATGTGAGCTGTGCACATGAGAGGATTAAGATTCACATAAACACACAGCACATCATTTTCTGAGCATCATCTAAATTCAATCCTAGTAGTTAGAGGCTGGAATCAGTCATCAATAATCTATAACACTCATTAAAGTTAGCTGAGGTGAATGCCATAATGTCACCTAATTTATACATCAGATGAGGAGATGCTCTTACTTGGATTGGTACCCACTGCGATACTTAAATCAAATCCAAAACTTGTGAGTATTTCACAATAAAAGCCACTGACTAGCAGCAGTAGAGAACAATAGAGACTGTAGCAATGAAGCAAACACCCATTGTTTTGTGGACCTGCATCTTGAAACCAGGAGTTTAGTATGTCAGCATCGCCATATTGGTTGTTTGGAGCCATTAGTGACCATATTTGGAGATGAAGGAAATTGGAAATTTAACACTTGATAAGGAGGACTTTACCATATGTGTTTGAAGCGTGGATGAGTTCAGGTGTCATTGGAGACAGGAGATGTCAATCAAACTAACCACACCCCTAAATCTTGCCAAGAACATAGACTCTATATAAAATGAATGAAGCCAATATGATGTCAGCTGCTGGTTTGTGGACTTGAGTTTGGCATTTGAATGTGGCCATGTTGGTTGTTTGGAGCCAGAAGTGACCATATTTGGATATGAAGGGAGGAGCAAGGAGGCGGGTCTGACCCTTGAACCTGAGGTAAACTGTGAGTGACATTGGTGAGTAGCAGCAGTGCTGGGTCTGGGTACTGGCCTCAGAAGTGAAGTATTGTCCAGTTATAGCTGGACTACATGCTACGTCATTTCTTGTGAATCTCTTAAAGGCAACTGAAGTCGACCACAGGAATGGCGGACCACACCGCTAATTTATGGTTTTACTTCTGAGCGTCTGCATTTTGTTTATTTCTTACTCTGTCCTGCACTTGTTAAGCTGCTGCACACACTTTTCTCCCTTTTTTTTTCGACTTTTTCCTGTTGTCAAGCCAAAGCTAAATAAACAAAGCAGGTCTTTTTTGTGCTGTCAGGAGGTCTCGGCAATGTTTTCTGGCACGCATCTTTGGATCGTGTCCACGAACACATTCCTGCTGTTGTAGCATTTTATATAGAAACTAGTGCGAGTCCACGGAAACCACAAATGGACCTTTACAATGTTTACAGTGTTGTAAAGATCCAGTTTCAGCACTTTGCAGACACTCAGTGCTCTGTTTTCAGAGTTTCTGTAACAACACTGGATGGTGACTGTAGACAAAATGGCATTTTGCATTATGATATTATTTATTATTATATACCCTGATCAATGTTGGGTTGTTTTTACCTAGAACTGGGTCAATATTGGACTAACTACAGGATAGGTTCATTTAAGCCAAGAAGATGAGCTGTTTTTAACCCCAAATTTAATTGTTTCTACTCAACATTTTGGTGCTTATTCCCAGTATTTTGTTGTTTTTACTCAATATTTTGTTGTCTATTCAACATTTAGTTATTTTAACTCAACATTTGGTTCTTTTTATTCAACATTTTGGTGCTTATTCTCAGTATTTTGTTGGTTTTACTCAACATTTTGTTGTGTTTACTCAACATTTAGTTGTTTTAACTCAGCAGGTTGTTGTTTTTATGCAACATTTTGTTCTTTTAACTCAACAGTTTGTTGCTTATTCAAAGTATTTTGTTGTTTTTACTCAACATTTTATTTTTTTCCCAAAATTCTAATGATTTTACCTATAATTTTGTTGTTTTTACTGAATATTTTGTTGTTGTCACTTAACAGTTTCTTGCTTATTCCCAGTATTTGTTTTTTTTATGCAACATTTTGTTGTTGTCACTTAACATTTTGTTGTTTTTACTTAACATTGTGTCATACTTCCCCAAATTTGAATGATTTCACCCAACACTTTGTTGTTTTTAGCAGCCATCATATTGGGTTAAATCAGCCCAGCATGTAGTTAGTTCAATATTTACCCTGTTTTGAGTTACAACAACACAGCATCTTTTAGTGTGTGGTATAATATATAGTAGTTAGAAGGTAGGGGATTATAAATGTGCTGGTAAACAGTAGCTCACTGTTTGACAGAGTGGAGGAAGAGGAGATGGAGCAGCCTTCTTCTTAATGTTGGGCAGAAACAACCTGGACAGAAAAGTGAGCATGTGGACAGAGAACAGAGAGACTGCAGGCCGCCTTTCATCTGACTGTGTGTGTGTGTGTGTGTGTGTGTTGTATTACTCATGTTGTGGAGGCATAAATCTGTTTACACAGGCACATTATGGGGACAAAACACAGCTGGTGCTCATAAGATAAATCATCAAATCTTAGGGTGAAGACTTGGTTTAACGCGTCAGGTTCAGGTTTAGAATAAGTCTCCAGGAAATAAATGTCAGTCAACGTAATGCCCTCAAGTGATGGAAACACTTCTCTGTGTGTTTGTGTGGGACCGACCACAGTGACATCAGCGGTTGTGTTGTTACAACACGGTGTTTCTGTGACAACCAGAAACACACACAGAGGCCTGCACTGTCTTCAAGCTGCATCTTTCCACCTGTCCGACTCAGAGCTTTCCACTCAGCAAACCATGTTCACATTTGTCCCTCGCACCTGTGAGGATGAAAGGATTTATTTTTCCAAATGATGATGAATCTTCACGATGAATCTTAACTGTCCTGTAATGATGTGTGGAAAAATGTAGGTAACACTTTTTAACTGTGCTCTGTATCCCGGGGAACACGGTCCTTGGACAGGCTGTGGGTGGAGAGGTGTTACGCAGGTGAACTTCAAATCCTGATGAAGAGGGAGGTGACTTAAGGTCATGTGACTTCACAACAACATTCAAAAATATATTGAGCATTTGCATCAAAATCTAAAGTGGCTGCCAACACACGAGTGAAATGTTGTTTTTAATGATTATTTAAGTTATTTTTAACGAAAAATGTTGAATTTTTACAACTTTGATAATGTCTTATTAATAGTTTGTATCCTAGGGAATGTATCTCACAGCTAAAGATATAAAACAGGGATAACTCACTGATATACTGATGTTTCAGGCCCGTATTCTGCAGATAATCAATAATATAACGACCTGAATTATTGATTTTTTGGTTGGGTTTTTTAACTAAATCATGAGCATGCTCTTGTTTTCATGGAGTTTCTGTCGGCAATGATACACTGCATTGTGTCAAAGTACTTGCAATTGTTCCCTCAGCTTTTGCTATTATTATTATTTTTTAAATGGACACTTTAACTATTAAAAAAAAAGAGAAAATGCAAATTTTATTTTCCAAATTAT
>OOFC01011853.1:3917-14073 GCA_900323345.1 Pseudochromis fuscus
TTTACATTTTACATAGTAATCATGTTTATTATTATTATTTACATGAAAAATAAAAACTGGCTATGAATTTACATGTCTAATGTAAAGAAAAATGAAATGTGTCTTTAAATAATCACAAAATTTTCATCTAAACCAGACTGTTTTCGTTTTTTTCTTCTTCTTCTTCGCTTGCCATGCAACACACACACTCACACACACACAAAGCACACATTTTCACAACAGACAAATACTCCAAATACAAATATCGATACAACCACTTATCAAATAATAATAATAAGTGTAGTGTTGTGTTAAATGCCACATGTTAAATAGTGATAGTTACAGGAAGATATATAAAAAAACAACAGTATCATGCAGTATTTTGTTCCCATGTGCAAACACACCATCACACACCAAACACTTTAATGCACTTTAATGTACTGCCTGACCCCAAGCTGTTAATCCCCTGAGTTGTGACTGTGTGCGACGTGATAACATACATTTGCATACTTCTGAAAGGAACAGTTTGTTATTACGGCCAAAGAGCGACAGCTTAGCTTAGCCCATTGGATAATGAGCGAAAAGTTAATTGAAGTGTTAATGATGAAAATAAAAATGCACGATCATGGACAATTTTGTTCCCATCATCACACACTGAACACTTTCTGCACTGCATGACCCCGAGCTGTTAATCCTCTGAGTTGTGACTGATGTTGTATGTTTGCATATTCCTCAAAGGAACAGTTTAGAGACGTGTAATCAACAGTACAAATATCAGATAAGTTCCCGTGCACAAGCACATGCAAACACTTTAACGCACAACAACCCCCAGAGTTGTGCATATGTCTTAAAAGGAGCAGTTTGGACATGGGGAGGAGGACCTAACTGCACTGATTTCAACTAAATGCAACAATCCTGAGCAAGAGAGCAGCAAGCACTTCCTAAAAATGCTGAACTGTAGCTTTAAACTTCAGCACCCTGCTACAGATTCATCTACACCTTTCCCGGCCTAACAGCTGGGTGCGCAGACACCTCCTTTCCCCCTGCTGCTCTGACAAGGTTGTTGCGTGCTGATAGCGGGCAGCCAACTTCTGAACCCTCTGCTTCTAAATCCAGAGCTGCAAAAGCAGATTTATCTGCACAACGCTGGCCACGGATACACCGCCGCTTGTGGTGTAGATGCACAGCGGCAGAGCGAAATGCACCGTTCAGCAAAGAAAATTCAAGTTGTCCGATGATGCTGAAAAATCTCGGATCCCACAGCGTGTGCGGCCTCCACATTATCGCCGGGGCCCCCTGAAACTATTCCCCCCTCTCCCCCTAAATCGTGGAGCCCCTGCCTATTGTTTCCCCTTTAACATATTTCTCTGTATCTGCTGGTACTGGGCTCCAAGTCGCGGCCTGACCTCCCCACCCCTGCAGGGCTGGAGTCCACGCAGAGACCCCATTGATTCTCATATTGCTGCCATGCTGTAGCAGCACCCTTATGGCCATTTGCATCTGTTCCAGCAGCTCTTAAACCCTTTCATCCCTGCAACACAAACGAGAGATTTAGTCTTTCATCCCTGGATCTAAGCCGGAAAACATTCAGCCACTTGTTGTACATATGGACACAAGAAAAAAAAAGGAGGTTCAGAGGAAGACGGGGAAGTTTTCTAATCGCAGCACTGCAGGTTGGACGGGCGAATATCAGCAGGCTGTGATAGATTTGAAAGCGACCTCCTCAGCCATGAAGTAGACCCGGGCGGGCGGGATGAGCCCGCCATTGAAGTGCTATTGTATCCTGATAGGTAGGCTGTCTGTCTGGCTCCCTGTGTTTCTAATACACTCTATCAGCTGGCCTGGAGAGCACTCGGCAGCAGCTGACAAGATAAAGCTGAGGTAGACGATGGGAACAGATTTCACCGCCAGGAGTTTAACTTTTGCAAACACACACACACACTCGTGCATCGCTGCAAAACGCCCCAAAAAATGCAGGAGTAAACAAACAAAACCACAGGTGGACCTGATTCGCAGATGGACACACAGCAGCAAGCCCTGGCGTTGTGCAGGAGTGTGCAGAGTGTGTGTGCATTGCATCATACATTTATTTACACAACCTGCACAGTGCATTTACTGTAATATAATTTTTTTGTTTTGTTTTGCATTCACGTCCGTGCATGTGCGATGAGTGTAGCTCGCGTGTTGCCAGTGTTGCTCTAAAAATAGCCGAGATTTTATTTAGATGTTAGAGAGAGAGAGAGGAGAGAGAGGGAGGAGAGAGAGGGCTCTCAAATGAGTTGCCATAGCAACAGGCACGTTCAGGGGCCCTGGTTGTGAAGGAGGGCAGGATGAGGAGGAGGGGGGGTGAGGAGGATGAAGGCATGATAATGTTAGTCTGTCTGCAGCCTCATTTTCTCCCTCTCTCTCGTTGCCTCGCTCAAATACTATTTCAATACGATGATTAATTGAAAAGCAAAAAAAAATTCTCCTGCTCCCAACTCTTCGCTATCGACTCGCTCTCCTCGCCATCCGTCAACCTCATTCTTTCCTCCTCTTTTCCCTCCTCCATCCTTTTGTCTGCAGACACCGGCGGTCTGTCTGACACCAGCACCCTCTGCTGTGAAGGAAATCACCTGCGAGGCCGGGAGAGTATCGGGGTAATATTCTTCCCCCAAGTGTGTGTGTGTGTGTGTGTGAAGATGGCCATCTGTGAGCAGGTTGGTACGATGATGGGATACCACACAACCACCAGAGAGGGATGGAGGGGAGACGGGGGGGGCGGGGTTCATAATGATGAGGGTAAACACACAGCAGATAGCACTAGAGTGGTCTCAGTTAATTTTCACTGAGGGCCTCTTTGCATTAGCGGTCAACAGAGCGATCCATTGCAAACACTATTGTGGCAGACGGGCTCTTGAGATAATGGACACACACACACACACATGCACACACTGCTGTGAAATGCTCGTTCATAATATCCGCTCGGCACGGATAAAATCCTGGGAAAATATACATGATCGGAGTATTTTTAGATAACAAAAAGTGCACACAGTGGTGTCATATTTCAATTTAATTACATTTTTTTGGCCTTTTATTGGGTTAAAGTGCTAAAATGTGTCACTATCTTGTCATCTTTATCATATTTCCCCTCAAACTCAAACTTTTTTTAACCACCTGGAGAAAAGTTTAAAGAAAACATGCAAGCAGCCTCGGTGTACAACGGAAATGTTTTATTGTTAATGACATATACATCAAGATGCTCTTAATTTATCCACGCTATCCTTCGTGTGTGTCTTTTTTTCAGGTGTAGCATCTCAAACAAATATGTAACACGGCAGTAAATAATGAGGAAAACACACTCCCTCCGTGACTGTGTTGACTCAGTAGTATGTTTCTTGCTCGACCCAACCTAGAAACCAAAGGAGACACAATTCAATATTTGTCGTCTTATACACAATCTAAAAAAAAACGGCCTCTAATTGTTGCACTCAGGCTGCAGGATGATATCATCCCTCATGTCGCCTTGACAGTGATTCAAATGAACGAGACCTGACTGGGGAGCGTGAGCAGAGATGCATCCTGAATTTAGACTTTCGTGATGATCCATTAAAGAGCCGTGTCCTGCAGGGACTGTGGCATTTTGGTCTCTCACGGTTGCTCATGAGATGATGATATCATCAATGAGGCCATTTGTAATCTCCCTGAAATAAAAATGAACTGAAGGCATCACATGACACAGACGATGCAGATATGTAGATTGGGACTTCTGTATCGCTGTGTGATTTTTTTTTGCCCCACTGAGCCCAGAGCTAGTTTATTTTTAGGCCCCAACACTGAAGATACTTGTGTTTCACAGAAGGCAAGAAAGAAAATCACTGGGCTGGAATCATGGTTTCCACTTATGAGTGCACCGGTGAAACCCTGACGAGCCCAGGGTTAAAAATAGTCTGGAGGACAGTGGACAAAAAAATAATCATCATTTCTCTGAGTGTTTTTATTTGAAAAAAACCTCAAAACTGCATCGGCTCAAATTATAAAAGTTGGAAATTGTGTGATTTTGTTTGTGTGTGACTGTGACACATTATTCACCATGGATGGGCAGTGGTATGTTCACTCATCTGTGCCATGGGGCTCAGATGTTGCAGACACACACACACACACACACACACACACACCTGTGATTCACCTCCGCTGCTCTCTGTATTCAGCAGTTTGTATGAATGACTTAAAAAAACGAGGAGGATGTTTCATTTTGTTTGTTTTTTTGTTGCCATGTTTGTAGAAATCCCCCAAACTCAACAAAATCACAATAAATTTTGGTGGAAAGGCCAAACAAGTATTGCTTTCTGTGGAGGCTGTGGAGGATTTTATGACATTTTTATTGAGCATTTTACTTTATTTGATGATTTGATTTTTATTTATTTTAAGCCTTGTTGTGATGCTTTCTGTTTCAAATTAAAAGCCCTGCAGTGGACAGAATCCCTGACTTTTATTGTGAAACATTTGCAGATACAATATATGTTCAATTTCTTCTTCCTGTGTTTGAGTTTTTAATTTTTATTATTAGAAGAAAAATGATCATTTATAAAAACACACCTCCACTTATTAGAGCAAAATAAAAACTTTTTATGAACTAAGACAATAAAAACCTGGTGTCCAATGACGTCCTACGCAGTTTAATTAGTTGCCAACTTCTTCTATTAAATCTGTTACATTTTCTGCATCTCATTTGTCATATTTTAAATAAATGTAACAATCGGTTCCTCCTCATTTTTTCACATTCATCTGCAGATACAGAGACCAGGAAGCAGAACACAAAGAGTTTCAAAGAAGAGAGGGATCTTACCGCCTGGGTTGCGTCTGAGGATATATCTTCTAGCTTCATCGTAGAGGAAGATGAGGAGGGAGTAGGGGAAGGCACAGAACCACCAACACGGCCTAAAGTAAGCGGACAGATTACAACCTGAATGACACTACTGCACAGTATCATCTGCATGCAGAGGTATATATAAAGAGGAGACACTCAGTCACAAAGATGGTTAGTTAAACATCAGTAAAGGAAAAGGTGAGGAAGGTGAAGATGAGGAGGAGACACAGGATGAAAAGGCAGCGAGGAAGAAAGCAAAAGGAGGAGTTTTTAGGGAAAACAATAACAAGGAGTTGTGTGTGAAACTCCTGAGCTAATGAGCTTAGCGTGTCCTTACTAGCTCAGTTTCCCTCTGTTGGGCAGAGTCTCATTAGTGCGGCAGCTCTGCTGTTATTTCACTCTGCCTCTGAAGTGGAAATTACCAGTGGCACTCGGTAATAAAGCTAAAACAGCCACCGAGTTAAACCTCATCGCCAGGAAACAACGAGGTAAACATCCTCAAGAAATCTCTGGAAGTGGAGTTTGATTTTCAAGCAGTGGAGCGATCTGAGTTCTTCCTAAAATGTGCGACTTTCGATAAATTTGTAAATCGTGGTGACAAGTGGTGAAATCATGTGTGTGTTTGTACTCACTTGAGGGGGTACATCCTGAGGGCGACGTCCATGCCCGGGCAGTACGACAGGAAAGCAGCGAGAGCCGTCTCCTCAAAGAGGCCGAAGATGAGGATACGGTTCCTGTGGGAAAAGGACGAGACGGCGGTGCAGTGGTTAGTGATGTCATCTCATAGCAAGAGATCTTCTTTCTGGACTGTAAATTTACCCAACTGCCCACTGGGATAAGCTCCAGACACCCCGTGATTGGAGGGTGTACAGATGGATGTTGGAAGTGGAAAAATACAGGACTGGCATGCATGGATTTTTTTGTATATAACCACCATCACCTGCAGTGCATGATGGGTTCAAATATGTGTGTGTACGTACTTCATTCCCTGCTGCAGGATGGAGTTCCTCCTGGTTTTACAGATGATCAGATCGGCCCACTGCACGATCACAATACTGGCGAAGAAAGCTGTGTGGCAGGTGAACTCTACGATCTTCCTGCGCTCGTACGTCTGGTGAGAAAACGATGAAATGGTTAAAATCTTTGTTTTTTTTCCCACAGAGACGCATCTGAAAGGACCGGAGGATTAGCATCACTGACCCACTGCTGTCCGTAGCTGTCTTCCAGGTCGTTGATAAATTTGTCGTCCCAGTAGACCCGGAGTCCCAGCAGGTCCATGGGGAGGAAACCGTTTTCAGCCAGGATCACAAAGTATGTGAAGAACCCAGCTGTGGCCTGCATCATACCTAAAAGGAGGAGGAAGGAAACGGGGAAATGTGAGTGTTGTGCTTCAAAAATGTCATTTTTAGCAAAGGATAAAGAAGATGTTAGTTACCGATCTGTCCGTAGGCGATGCTGATGAGCCTCTCGTTCACCAGTTTGTCTGTTTTGGGGTTTCTGGGCTGTCGCTTCATGATGTCGCTCTCAGCTGCTTCGTAAGCCAGGGAGATGGCGGGGACCTGGGAGACAGCGAGTAATCAGCACTGAATACCCACACGGTGAGCAGCGTGATGGTTTGTTTAATAACCAGAACATCAGTCTTTACCATGTCGGTACCCAGGTCGATACAAAGGATGGTGACGGTTCCCAGGGGCAACGGGATGTTGGCGATGATGAAGAGGAGGAAGGGTGAGATCTCGGGGATGTTACTGGTCAGAGTGTAGGCGATGGATTTCTTCAAGTTGTCAAAGATCAGACGGCCTGATGAGAAGATACAAAGTTAAAACTTCAAAGTAAAAACCAGTGATGTAGTAGAAGTGTTGTATGAAGTCCAGTCCGTTACCTTCCTCCACTCCTGTAACGATGGAGGCAAAGTTGTCGTCCAGCAGGATCATGTCAGCCGCCTGTTTGGAGACGTCAGATCCAGCGATCCCCATGGCAACGCCGATGTCAGCCTTCTTCAGAGCCGGAGAGTCGTTCACACCGTCTCCTGTCACGGCCACAATGGCGCCCTGCGGAGACATCAAGGAAAGAAAATTAAAAATGGAGGCTTTGTTTTCTCGGCTTAATTTTCTCCCAACAAACTGATGAAAAACGTGACGGAGCAGAAAGGTGCCACAATTTCCCCCCTCAGCAATGTTTGACTGGAGCCGAGACGAGAAGTCAAATCGATGTGAGCGTGTATGAATAAACATCTAAAAAGTGAGGGTACAGGTGTCACCGCTCCTGCGTTTGACTGACATTTCCATTTTCTCACTGCGTCACTCACAATCATTTCCTGGTGTGTGACAGAAAAAATCAAGTTTTCAAAAAGCTTCTCAGGGAAACTGGGTTTTATTTGACAGCTGGGGTAAAAATGAGACAGATCAGTCTTATTTAGTGCTACAGAAATATCTATATATTCAGATCTGGCAGTGCAAAGAACAACTCACTAAATATATTCATGGGATTTATGAAACTGATGCAAAGAAAACAGCTCAAAAACACCATTTTCTAAAATCTAAATCTCTGTGTGGCTCAGTCATCAATAATCCCCCTCCCACTCCTCCTCCAGGAAACCAGTGGGATGCACTGGAATAAATTATGTTAATCAAATCTGCAACTTTCGACACAGTTTCAGCTCCAGTTGCTGTGGATTTCATAACCTGGATTGAAACTGTGTTGAATTTATTTCGTTTCAGCTGTTTCAGGAAAAGAAATATCATCATGTATTATTACATTTTCTCAATATGTTGTTTACTGTGACCCCTGAGCTGAGAATAATTCACCAAAACATTTGAATAAATAAAGAAATTGAGAGTCAAAGTTCACACTTCGCACTGCCTACTGATGCCCTCATTAATATTCAGGCTCACAGCTTGACAGATGTGATGCTTGATTATTCTGCCAACTTAGTCATCAAACCAAAGCAATAATCATAATAATCATTAATAAGCATCAAATCTTCACCCGAGCATTTACATAATAAACCACAGACACATGCTGGGTTTGTCAAACTGTAACAAACAAGAGCACAGACCAGGAAACTCCTCAGATCCATCTTTGTTGTGTACCTGTCTCTGGCATCCCTCCACGATGATCAGCTTCTGCTGAGGGGAGGTTCTGGCAAACACGATCTCAGTGTGGTGCTTCAGGATGTCGTCCAGCTGCTCCGAGGTCAGATCCTTCAGGTCGCCGCCGTGCACCACGCAGGCTTTGGCATCTCTGGAGGGAAGACGGAGGTGGTGAGGTCATTTTAACTCTCACACTTACACTCGGGCTGAATCTCTGACATGGATTTGTAAAGGTTATAGCCCCATTTAGAACCACAGGAGACCCAGAATATGACCATGGTGCACTCCAGAGGGTCTCAGTCGTACCTTGGGTTGACTTCATTGATTGGGATGTTCAAACGTGCAGCAATGTCCTCAACTGTCTCATTTCCTTCAGAGATGATACCCACACCCTTAGCGATGGCCTTAGCTGTGATTGGATGATCACCGGTTACCATGATGACCTAGAAGATCAGGAAGCAGTGATGAGTTTAGTGAATCAATACTATAAATGAATGTCTGTGGTCTTCAGTTACGCACCTTGATCCCAGCGCTCCTGCATTTGCCGACAGCGTCGGGCACAGCGGCACGAGGAGGGTCGATCATGGACATGAGGCCGACGAAGCACAGGTTCTCAGTGGGGAAGTTCACCTCCTCAGTGTCGAACGCAAAGCCTTCTGGGAACTGGTCGTCGGGCAGGTTGAAGTGGCAGAAACCTGAGCGAGACAAGAGGAAACACTGAGTTCACAGAATCTTCAGAAGGATGTAGCTGAAGAGTGGAGCAGTGATGTACCCAGTACTCTCTCTCCCAGTCCTCCCAGTTCAACATAAGCGTTCTGGAAAGCATCCTTCATCTCGTCGTCCAGAGGCTGCTCTTTGCCCCCCAGCATGATGGTGGAGCATCGGTCCAGGATCCTCTCCGGGGCTCCTTTCATCACCAGCAGGTGCTTGGTTTCTCCAGAAGTCGCGTTCTTGTGGATGGAAAGCTGAGGACCAGAGGAAAAGCTGGATGAAGATGCTGGTGTTTAGTCTTATTACAGCTGATCAATCAGTTTTAACCCAAACTGCTTTGGTGGGAAGAGTTTGTCAAACCACTAGGGGGCAGAAGTGAGGGTTTACTATGAGACAATGTTCACTGGGAGAACAAAACTGAAGATCTGGTTCAAAAATACTGTGTAAGTATTGAAGAATTTCCTATAATTACAATACAGTTTGTATCTTTGATTTTCATGTAATTAATTTAACGTTTTGTTGTGAAAATGTGACAGTTAAATGGAGAACCAATGCTTCATTTTAATTTTCAGAAATATATTTGCAAAGTGGAATTTGACGTTTCAGCTATTAAATTAAAAAAAAGTTTGTGAAATGATGGTAAATTATTTTAAAGGTGGTTTTTATTTAAGTGGTTATTCACAAAAACATTCATGACATTACATTTTGGGACCTTGTATCACCATGTGTGGATTGTTTACCTGGTATTTGTTGGTGGAGTTGAAGGGGATCTCGGCGACTTTGTTGTATTTGTCTCTCATGCCGATGACGGATCCACAGCAAAGCTCGATGCACTTCAGCAGAGCGGCCTCTGAGGCGTCACCGGCCACGTCTCTCTGTGATGATTCAGCAAAAGTCCATCATCAGGTTGCAGCACAGATGATGCAGAAAGTGTCACTACTCTCTATGAATGAATTTAGTTCAGCTTATATATTTCAGTCCACAAAAGATACTCTGTGCACTATTTTGCAGTAAAATAAAAACCCACATTGAGTTCCCCCACAGAGCATTTAGAGAGAGAAGTACACTTGGCAGTACTCATTAAATACAATAAATCAATGGGTCGCTCTGGCCACCTCTTGCTATATATTTCTGCAAAAGGTCTTTAATTATGTTGAGTGCTTTTTATAAAGATTTGTAGTGCAGTCTGGCTACATTTGATCCAAAAAATAAAAGTTTTTCTGCCAAGTCATAACGCTGCGACACTTCCCACTCGGCCGCTCCGTCTCCTGGTGCAGCACCAGAGATGATGGTTTAACGAAGCGAGGTACTGAGGTCTGCGCTTGTTTACAACCAGAGCTGTTACTGATCTGTTCCTCCACTGGTGAATTATTCAGACTCTTTTGTGAGAATCAGAAAGAGTGAAGTGGAGCGAGGAGACGCTTTTCACCTTCAGGATGGGAACGTTGCTCTGCTCGGCCAGGAAGACGGCGCGGTTGCAGAGTCCGGCGATCCGGGCCAGAGCGGCCCAGGTGGCCGAGCTCCT
>OOFC01011853.1:14119-24177 GCA_900323345.1 Pseudochromis fuscus
GTCGAAGGAGGTGCCGCTCTGGTTCTCGGTGGTGTCGGCCTCGTGGATCTGGTTGTCGAACCACATGTGGGCCACGGTCATCCTGTTCTGGGTCAGGGTGCCGGTCTTGTCGGAGCAGATGGTGGAGGTGGAGCCCAGGGTCTCCACAGCTTCCAGGTTCTTCACCAGGCAGTTCTTCTTGGCCATACGCTTCGCAGTCAGGGTCAGACACACCTGGGGATACAATCAGCTGTGTGTCAGTCAGAGTGTTAGGATTTATATTTGGACCCTGAACAGACATGAAACCCCCAGACTCACAGTGACAGTAGCCAGGAGACCCTCCGGCACATTGGCCACGATGATACCGATGAGGAAGATGACGGCCTCCAGCCACCCATACCCGAGGATGAGGGAGAGGATGAAGAAAGAAACTCCCAGGAACACGGCCACGCCGGTGATGATGTGGATGAAGTGCTCGATCTCAACGGCGATGGGAGTTTTGCCGCCCTCCAGGCTGGAAGCCAGGGTGGCGATACGACCCATGACGGTGCGATCTCCGGTGTTGATGACGACTCCTCTCGCTGTGCCTGAAGTGAGAAGGAAGACACGTCCAAAAAATGTTAAATAAGATGAAACATTTATCTCAGATCCTCCTCCTGGACTGTGCAGATTACTGTGGAGAAATCTCACTTTTCTTCTTATTAAAACAACTTCCTGTCTGTGTCGGCCATTGTTTCTTTACCTTCAACACAGTTGGTGGAGAAGAAAGCGATGTTCCTGGTTTCCAGAGGGTTGTCATTGGAGAAGTCTGGAGATCGAGTCTGGGGCTCGGATTCACCGGTCAGGGACGAGTTGTCCACCTAAAACACAGGAAATGAATTAGATATTAAGACAATGTCAAAAAAATTATAACCAGCACGAGGATAGATTAGGGATAAAGCAAGTATCTGAAAAACGACCCACCTTGCAGCCGTGGGCAGAGATGATCCTCAGATCAGCAGGGATCCTGTCTCCACCCTTCACCTCCACTAAATCACCAACCACCACTTCCTCTGCATTGATGTTCTTCTTCTCTCCATCACGGACGACCAGGGCTTGCTGCAGAAATCAAAAACACTCTTCATCACCGTCTTTAACAATATCTGGAGACAGTAACAACAGAATCAGTCTGGAAAACCTCACCTGTGGGACCAGGTTCTTGAAAGAGTCCATGATCTTGGAGCTCTTGGCCTCTTGGTAGTAGGAGAAGCAACCAGTGATGATGACGACAGCAGAAAGCACAACACCCAGGTACAACTGCAGGGAGAGACAACAAGCTGTCAGCTCGTTCTTCTTCAACTGATTCACAGATCATACGCCAACTAAGGAGTCCTCACGTTATCGTTGGCCGGCTCGTCCTCTGCGGCAGCCTGGATACCGTAAGCCAGGAAGCAGAGGATGGCACCAATCCACAGCAACATGGAGAAACCACCAAACAGCTGCACAGCAGGAGGAATAACACTCAACACTTGTGCATTTGCATGTCTGAAATTTGCATATCTGGGTGCTTCGGTTGCAAAGCTCCTAGCTGTGACGTTCACCTGTTTGCAGAACTTGACCCACTCGGGCGTCGTGGGAGGAGGGGTGAGGGCGTTCGGACCATCTCGGGCCAGGATCTCTTTTGCTCTGGAGGAGGACAAACCCTGAACAGAAAACAGGAAGATTTCAAAAAAGGTGTAATTTAAAAAATGGTCAGGGTTGGGTTCAGTAATGAATAACTGGCTTTGATGCACGTGTGCGGTTAGGTCTGTGTAAACTCAACAAAACCCTCAAAGAAAAACCAGTGAGGCCAGTTTCCGCATTGTCGCCGTGACCTCGTTTAACTGGAAGGAAGCAGCGTGAAGGACGAGTACAACAGGTAAACTGCAGGTTGTTACGTCTGCAGCTGCTGGATTACAGTTTGAAAACAAACACAGAAAATCCCACAAGCACAGGAAGGAAGATCTCAGTAATCCAACAATTACAGCTTCTTCTGTCCACAGCGTCGTCACAGAGGAGGAGACCGGTCACGTTTTCTTACAGTGTGTAAGAAGTGTGTCGCTGGAGGGGGTGAAACTTTGCTTTTTTTCTTAGTTGGGTCAATACGAGCGGTGTTCCTGCGTGAATAAGGTCTTTGTTTTGGTCCAGAGGCAGACGGATCAGATTTCAGCAGATAATAAGCATCAGTCAAGCGTTGGGCTACTGCAGGGTTGTATTAAGTTGTGTAATGAGATTCTGTGTGTGTTGTTAGCTTCATGAAGAGCCTGAAATGTGCAGCTGTGTTTGTGCAGTTTGTACTTTGAAAGATGTAGGTGACAAGTACACTTTGGGGTCAAACTTTTTAATGTTCAGACTCGCTCAAAATCCCACCTACCTTCATTAAACTGAGGCTGGAGGTGGAGTAAAGATCCACAAACCTCGCCTCATAAATCAGATTTGCATGGTGAGATGCCAAAGGGAAAGTTTTTTATTTGTAATTTTGAGCGAGCTGACCCTTTAAATCTTGCTCTCTGTCTTTGATCTCCAACATGAAAAATGTGTCAAATGTCTCCTGCTTTGACCTGGGGTTGTACTCCTGGATCTGAGACCTCCTCTGGCCTCTGAGCATCACACCTCACAAAAACACTGCACATTACTCACCCTGCTCAGATCGGTTCCATATTTCCTGTGCAGTTCATCCAAGGTGAGCTTGTGATCATCCTGCGGAGAGAGATTGCATAAAGATATTATCTCTTTTGAGGATTAAAAACATGTCTGATCATGTCCTCCGCAGCGACACGGGGAAACACGAAGATGACGAGGCAGCATCGACTATTTAATCTGGATTACAATCAGACACTCGAGTAAAAAGTACATGTGCTGAGAACTCCCAGTCACATCCCAGCCGCCAGTTTGCTGCGAGCAAACACTGCATCCTGAAGGATCAATGTCACCCAACTGATACACCCGTGTTTGCTCCCCACAGTATCACTCATGTGTTTGACATTTCACCAAAGTTCACTCAGGAGTGGAGCCCACAGAATAAAAAAGATGTTCCCTCTTTTATTGCAGTGAGGAGCTGACACAGTTTTTTGCGCCTACACTGTTTTTTTTAATATCGCCCACAGCGTGTGAATGAAGAGAGATTCTTCCAGTGTAATTTGGATGATCTGTAATAATATCAGACTCCCACCTTTCATTGTACTTTATGCAGTGACTACACAAAGTACGATGAGAAAGATGCCCACACTGATATGTTGACATTAAATATTTGACAAATTGATTAAAAAATATTATGAACAGTAGCTCCAAGGTTGCTGCACTTTGACCTAATGCATCATTCATTGATAATAGTTCATATACAAGCCTGTTTTAGATATAATGTGCTTAAAAAACCCACAGGAGTACCATACTGTATTAAATGTGACAGTGTCTCATTATATTATCTCAGTGTAATTTCACCGTTTCAATTTTAATGTTGCAATCTTCCCCTGTCTGGAGAATTTATACATAATAAATGAAATTATACATTTTCTTAATAGTTAAAAGTTTGACGTCTCCCTCATCCGTCACTGGCTGGTCGCTGATGGTTTCCTCCAGCCCACACTGCTCCGTGGCCAATGCACCGTGGATAATGTGTTGTCACATGCCACAAACTCCTGCTGCTTTTTTTAAACTGTTAGTCAGCACTTTATTTTCCCGTTTGAAGACGTCTCGATCACACACTCCTGCTCCAGTTCAGGAAATAAATCATCAATCAGACTGAATCTATGTTTTATGTTGCTATGGGGATCGTCGCCGCATTGTCTTCAGCTGGACTTTGAGGCCTCGGTTAATTGATGACGGTGCAATAACCATTAACGTGTCGGCTACATTTGCTCCTCGGAGACCCACCTACGCCCCCGACTACTGTTTTACTACCACTCAATGAACTATTATTATTTAACCACAGTATTTTTTTGTCACTTAAAGACTCTTCTTTCGACACACGGGCTGTTAATTGCAAGTCGTGGAGGTCACGGCAGATACGGTTGCTATGGCATTGAGATGTCCTTCAGCGGCGGCAGGACTTTGAGATCTAGTTAAGATGTAGCGGAGGACAATAATCATTAATATGTCACCGAGATGGGGATTTTATTACCTAATAACCTGCAGCACTCTGTGACCTGCGGGTTGACATTGAGCAGCTGGATTTTGAAGAATAAACCCTTAAAAAATTCAGATTATCAACCTGGAAACCATGTTTTATGACAATTATGGTTTCAAAAAGTTACTTTGAAGCAAATGTAACTGTCTTCACCTTTACTGAGTGACCTTGTGAAAGTCATCGGACGATTAAAGTTGTGTGAAATAACTGAAAATGACTGCAATAGGAATCACTTCCAGGCCTGAATATCTAATCAGTGTTTGAGGCTGAATCTGAATCCCTGTGAACTGACCTTGACACGGACACTATCTGACCAAAGTTTAGAGACACTTTGTTCTTCTTGAAAGACGTGAGAAGACTTCAAGTGGGACTCTTTCACCATTTGACACAAAACAACACTTTAATAATCATCTCCTCAGCTTTAAAACACCTGAATTGTACATTTAACTGTGAAATTATTATCATTATCCCTTGTTTTCTCTGCCTCGCTGACCTTGGGAAGTGACCTCAGCGAGCGACAGATTCACACCGAAAAAAGCTGACACCAGTGGAAATCGGACTGTATCAGGAACCCCGACGTCACAACTTTTACAGCCCTTCATCCATCGCTGATCGAACCCTCCCCGCTCCCAGACGGAGAGGAAATTAAAAGCAGAATAATATGTGTTTACTGTTGGCGAGCTCATATGTTTTGAGAAGCTGCAGGACTATAATCACAGCACTGGATCCAGATAAGCGTGACTTTGAAGTTAATTACAGCTGTGGATTCCTTAATAACATGTGACAGGACATAAGCAGCAATCTGCATGAAACACGGGGGCAGACATCTCATGTGACGAGCAGCGAGGGCCAAAGTTTGTCCGTGACCAAGAGTGTTAACACGAGTGCCGTTAAGTGTGAAGCGAACAATGAGAGGACATGGGTCAGGAAGGGATCTGACGCCCGATCCTTTTAGTTTTAATGAGGGCTGATTGTGCAGGATGCAAACTGGTCTTGTGTACTCACCAGGTCGACTTCTTTTTTCAGATCGTCCATATCCTTCTCCCCTTTCTTCTTGCCTTTCTTGTCCCCGCCATCTGAGGTGGCTGCCAGTTTGTACTCCTCTTTCCCTCTCTGGTTTGAAACAAAGTGACACACACAAAAAAAGTGAGACACGTGTGGACGGGCTGCAGAAGTTTCCTCCTCGGTTGCACAAGCGAGAGCTGTTCAAACACGGTGTCAAACTGGTGTTAATCATTGTTAGGAGAACGAATTTTTAGGCTTCACAAAGATCTTCCAAAGCTGCCGCACGGCTGATTTCGAAACGTAAGTATGTGAGGAAATCCTCGAGCTTAACCAACAACTTGTGACCGAAAAGTTGAAACCTCAGCAGAAATACTTGCAAAACATGTGACAAAGTTCCTGTACTTACTCCTAGCCCCATGGTTGCAGTGCAAGTCTGAGAGCAGTCAATCCAATTGTCTGTTTAAATTGAAACTTCCCTACTCCGCCTCTTTCTCTCTCTCTCACACACTTTCTCTCTCAGCCCTGTTGCCTCCACACTCCCCCGAGCACAGAAGATAGGTCTGTGCACATTAGCATACCTTTATAACCCCAGCCTACCTGCCCCTGAGGGGAGGCGGGGCTTGGATGGAGGAGGAGGGGGAGGGGAGATAAAACTGGACAGGTGAGTTGTAGAGTTTGGGAGGAGGTGGTGGGGGGGAGGAGGGTTGACTCCCCCCCTGTTTTGCTCCCTCTGCTCATTTTTCTCCCGCCTTCACCTGCAGCGTTCAGACTTGTGTGGATCTGTTCAGTTTACAGTACAAACAGGGACGAACAGGGAAGATAGCGGAGCGGTGAATAGAGGAAAGATAAAGCCCGAGAGGTCAAAGTCCACCGCTAGAGGTGACTGATTGCCCCAAACTGAGCACCACCATTTGAATAAGAAATGGAGGAAAATAAAGGTGAAGATAAGACGAGGAATGCAAAGGGAGTCGTCCACAGTGTGAGGTCAACGTGCGGGAAAAACCACCTTGAAATTGATTTGGACTTCTTCTCTGAGGAATTTCTTTCATTGCTTCTTGACCCTCTGAGAGTCGATATGTTGGGTGAACACATATTTAATCGTCCCAGCCGGCGCCCCACCTCAGTGATCTAAAGCCAGGCCATAAACGCTAACAGAGCGGGCTTTAATGAATGATTAAGCAACACAATGCCCCCTTCAAATACACCGTGTCCTTGAACAGACAAAGGGATCTCTCACTTCAGGTCAAAAAAATTACGACCTGCGTGCTCACGGAGGAAAGAGGACAAAGGCACGGGGTTGTTTTTTTAAACCAGGGTTCAGCCACAATGTCACTGCAGACGTATGGCGGCACCAAAGGACGCCACGGTGCTGCCGAGAAGCGCTCTTCCTGTTCATTGAAACAAGCAGGAAGGAGGAAGGACTGTCCTTGATGGCTGGATGGGTGGTGGGGGTTGTTGGGTGTGTTTGTAGTAAACTTCAGACTGTTTGTAGTCAGTCGAGTATGCAGGGAGGAGGAGGAGGAGGAGGGGGTTGTAAAATCAGTGGAATAACCATCAGAGAAAGCAGACAGTGGATGCAGCTCCTCTGGTTGCTTTTATCAGCAGGACCTGCCATGCCTGCAGTGCTGTGTGTATTGGATTCAATTTGTTCCAATTCTGCTGGTGATGAAACTGATCCAGGAAAAAGAGGACGATGATGTAAGAAGCAGAGGTTGAGAAAACCCTTGAGGGACAGTTCAACCCCACATCAAATAAAAACCTATGGACAATAACACACAAAGCAGCAAATTCATCAGGACGCTAACTCCGCCTCCCTGCCTCCACATGACCACGCCCTCTTTTCTTTTCTGTTTTTATTTGCAGGATTTGGGAAATCGACCTCCCACACAGCGATGATGTAATCCCAGTAAGATCGAGCCCCCATAATTGGCTCCTTCTGAGTTGTTTTATGACTGGAGGTTTCAGCTCTGCAATTAATGCAGTATAGGGTTTTGTTTACCCCCAAACAATGCTCTGCCATACATAAACACCGTGGGAGCTGGAGACGCACAACATGGCCTTTGTAGTAGGGAGAAATCGTAGTATTATTAGTGGAAACATGGAGTTGGTGTCATTGTGGAAGAAGTTGTGGCTTAAAACTTTCTAATGTAATTTTCCTCCTCCAAGAGCCTAAATAAAGGTGCATTGTAAATGTTTCACCAGGTTCTGCCCTCGTAGTACCGTCACGAACTTTGGACCGAGTGTGACGTCGCGGCATTTTAAAATGTTTAATAATCAAACCGAACGCGCAGAGGTTTGGTAGAAATCCAGCACTCATTGACAACGTGAAGGACGGACAGACGGACACACAGCATCTGTTCAAACACAATAAATCATCATTCCAACACCACCGACTGAGATTACATTTACACTCTGACCCCGACGAGCTGTCTGACGTTTATCTGGCAAACACATAAATACGTGATTACCCAGGCTGTTTGGATAATGCTGGAGTAATGTCACAGTATCATGTACCAGAAAGTAAATACTCCATAAAGTGTGAAAGTCTGTGCTTTAAATACCAATGAAGATAGAGTTTGCATGAGTTAATTTAGTTTTCTTAACTTATTTATTCTTGTTATATCAACAAGTTTGGACTTTTGAGTTCATTGTACTTCTTATTTTGACACAAATACACAATTTTCTCTCTTTTTACCAACTTTTCTACTGCATATACTTTAAAAAAACATCAGTTATTTACTATGTGATTACAGATGAGAATGTTTGTTCAACTTGTGTTCAGTGTCAGAGCTGTTTCCAATAAACTTGTGAGTAGCGTGAGTGAGTTGGGATTTGCAGGGATTAATCTCTACACCAGCTCACTACATACAGTACAAGTGTGGCTGATCTCACATCTCAGAGCTTTCAGGCTGTTGATTTCTTTGCTACTGGAAGCTGACAGTCAAACTTCAGCTCACGTGGGGGGGGAGTAAATTTGCCTTGTAAAGTTTCCCCGAGGAGGACACAAAGATCCACTGTGTCCTCCAGCAGCTAGCACAAGATTTCAGCTCCACCTCGGACATGTTTGGTACAGTTTCTCTTATATTTAATAAAACATTTTGTGTGTTTATCATCAGTTGGAGAGTGATGGGAAAGAAGGCATGTGGAATCCAACCACAGACATGAGCTGAATTGCAGCCCACCACATTATTACAACAGTATGTTCGTCAGCCCACTGAGCTGCCAGCGCTCACACACTACATCTTTGTACTGCAGGAGCACAACGTAGCTTATTCCAAGTAGATGCTTTAAGTCCAAATGTCAAAGGGAGGAAGCTTTTCTGTGCAGAAAATGTGTTTTTATTCACAGAAAATGATCCGACAGTCGACTCCACACACTGCTGCTCGGCCTGGATGCTGTGAAAGGTCAAAGGGTTGAGGTTTTAGGGACTTATTTACATTATATTGAAGCCAGAGGAAAACATCGACCACGTTGACCAGCGATGTCGGAGATTTGCACAACACATGTCAGTAAGACTAAAGACTTTCTCATGTTTTATTCCTGCTGTGTTAAACCAAACAGCATGAAATTGAAAGGGGATAAACACACACCGCAGCTTGTTGAGTGTGCAGCAGAAACTCCCTGTTAAGTCGAGCAGTTCCCAACGAGATCATCAACAACCTTTGAGGCAAAACTGATAAAAAAAAAAAACAATCCACTGAGCGTCATGTTCAGGACCTTGGCGGAGAAAACACATTTTCTCCAGTTGGGATTCAGAGACATCACAGAGCTGCTCGAAATTTCCCACTTAGGTGTTTGTCTGAAGCTTGGAAAAAAAAAAGGGACGTCTCAGTCTTGGTTTCAACTTTACGAAAACACGACGTCACAAGAAGTTAATCTGCCTTTAAATCTCCGAGCAGACACAGGAAAGGGATGTGGCGTGAAAAGACAAGACAGACCAACACCTGAAAGTCGCCCAAACAGCAGACAGAAATACATTTGGCTGGAAATAAGTTGCAGATAGAGATGCACCATCCAACAACACTGGGCCTCTGTTGCCCGGATCAAAACAAAAGCTCACTCTGGGGGATTTTCCTTCAACTCTGATTTAACATTTTAATCGCACATCAACTTACTTGGCAAAACATCTTTCATCTCTAAAAATTGGATTTGGGATGGTAATTTCAAGCTTGCAAGAAAAAAAACAAACAGGATGCTTTCATCTTAAGCAGGGCAGGCGGGCTGGACTATTATAAATGCACTGTTGTATGAAGATGCTGGTAAAAATAACTTCTTATGGGGAGAAAAGAATGATATAAAAATATAAAAAACTACCCTGAGGTTTCCTGTTGGTGACCATCTAGAAAGCATTTAACAGAAGTCAAATGAAATTGATGGATTTTAAGTACATGCCAATTAAGGCACACCACAATCAGGTCAGCCTGTGCAGAGGAGAGGAAGAGCGAGGAGCACAAAAGAGACAGAAAGCTGTGCTATTTATAGGTCCAAACATTCGCCAGAAAGCTTCCAGGCCAACTTGTATTAAAGAGAAAGAGCTGGCGGGATTTCTCAAATCAGGCTTTTATATCAAAGGAAAACTGCTGCATAATTAGCAAATGTATTAAGGATCCAAATCAGCTCTGGCGTCAGCAAGAGATAGAACAGCTGACAGATCAAATTGTAATCAAACTACAACACACACACATGCTGCAGCGACTCGGTGGTGAAGGAAAACGCTCGAGCTGCTGGATCACATTCCTCGTACAAGTAGACGTCGGTGGGGAGTAAATTGGATTTGGATTCTTGTCAGTTTCGACCCGTGTGATGATGACGGGGATCGAGTAATCTGTGGGAGATCTATGCATCGTTCATTGAGTCCCAATCACACACACACACACACACACACAGAGCCCTCTAATCTGGCTCAGGATTAACGGATGCAATTAAAGGA
>OOFC01011861.1:3728-16048 GCA_900323345.1 Pseudochromis fuscus
TTGTGTGTGTGTGTGTGTGTGTGTGTGTGTGTGTGTGTGTGTGTGTGTCAGAGACAAGTAAAAGTCTCCATGCAAAATGCAAACTTTTAACAATTTCCATTCTTTGAAACACCTCTCACACCAACACACACCCACAGCGCTGCCAAGGTTAAGAATATAAACACACCCATTCACAGTCTGGCTGAGTCAGTCTGATGGACCAAAGGCGTATCTGTGAAATATTGCAAGGATGAATGATTCAGAGATTCATTCCACAGTCCTCATCAAAGCCCACTCAAGCAGCCCAGCCAAAACAAAGCCGGACACACAGCTGCACCTCGTTGTGGACTGGGGCTGATTTAATCTGTGCTAAACATGATCTAATTTAAAGCTAATACGACCCTTGTGTGGTCGAAGTGCAGAACAACTTCAGACAATCAAACTGATAAGAAGAAGTGACCTCTGCTGAGAAAGGGAACAATCTGGACCCCGTGTGTTTGTTTGGGTTCAGTAAAAACTGGATGGCAGTAGAGACAGCCTCCCGGCGAGCACTCAGCTCCAAGTGGCACCTCCACGCCAGATCCAGATTGGTGGCTCACCCCTGGTCCTGTGTCCACCTGTCACAGCCAGTGACTGCTGAGCAGCAGTAATTGTACCATGCTGGCATGAAAGCCCACAGGAAATCCCTCCAACAAAACGCCCGCCAGGCTGGAATGTTGGCACCGCGCTGGTACTCCAATCTGTTGGCCCGGGCTACACCGGCTGAGCCGGAGGGGCCATGTGACACAGCGAGGAATGCTGGAGGCCGATGTCAGGTCGGAGGGGGGGCGGAGGGTCGGTGTTTGGAGGACAGTGGTGGGGAACCGCCGAGGTTAGCGGAGGATTTTGAAAGGGGATTTGGGGCCAGCAGTCGAGGCTGTGGTGCTAATCCCCAGTTGGCAGGGTGAGGAGAAGTGTGAGGATCTCTGTGCTGAGGAGGCCGTCCATCACTGGGAAGTGCTCCCTGTCCTTTCTATCAAAAGTACTTCAGGAGTGTCAGACCTTCTACCTTAAAGGTGGATGAGGGGAGGCCCGCTGATGCTGAGGTCTGGATGAATCTCTAAATGAAAGTAACTGAAACAAGAGTAAAGTTAATTCAGCTGCTTTTCAAGTTTTAAGATTAATTCTTTATTCAGCCCTCAGGCTGTTTGTAGAAAGAGACAAAGTAAGTGAGATGTCACCTGCTGGTTTGAGGTTTTTGAAGCCAGCAGTTTGGTATCTGAACATGGCCATGTTGGTTGTTTGGAGCAGGAAGTGACCATATTTGAATATGAAGGGAGGAGGGAGGAGGCGTGTCTGACCCTTGAACCTGAGGACACTGTCCAGTGTGTATGAGACTTAACTTCAACACCAGTCTCGTTGAGAAGCCCCTGACTGCAGCCTGCGGTTCAGGACGGAGCTCAACGTTCAATAAACCAATCATGTTCAGTCTTATTACAACTTTACTGCATTTTGTAAACTTTATTACTGTTCATGAGGCTGTTGCTTGAAATCCACTGCATGTTGGTATAATTAAAATATTTCCAAAGTAAATGATGCTGAATATACATCTATTTATTCCTTACTGCACATCCAGTGTGAAAGTACAGTGTTTTTTACATGTTTTTTTTTTAGTACTTTGACTTTTCAAGAACTTTCACTTCAGGATATTTGTCAGAGTAACTTTCATGTGTAGTCTATAAAGCTCAGTTGAGGAGAAGTAACAAACCATACTCATGGATGTGTAGTGTAATGCCACATCAGTTCTAACAGACCCCTCTGTGTTCAATACTTATCATTTCGAGGTTGTATGTGGATCTAAGAGGTCAACAGGTTCAGCTCAGGATTAGAAATGACCATTTTTGAATTGAAGTCAGTTGGAAGCAGAGTTTTTTGGAGCCAGCATCTTGTGGCTGTTCATTTACATAAAGAGTCGATGGATCAAACTAAGTAAAATGACAGGAAGCTGCTTTGGTCCCTGTCTGCAGCACTGTAACAAGTATTTTAGATTTCCTTTATTGTGGAAGAGGTCATATGGTAAATAGCAGCTTATATATATATTCATTAGATATTTGGATGTTTTTTGTGTTTGCTATAAAGAAATAGTCCTCAGAGGCTGATTGAGCTGCTGGTTCCAGGGTTTGTGGTGACAGAAAAATCTGTCATCACAAATGTGCAGTGAGCCAAGTGTCTGCCCCTGAGATGCTGAACCAGCACAGCTGTGAGTTGTGGTGCGCTGTGGAGCGAAGATTGTGATGCAAATTTTTCAGGGAACAGCTTCGTGTAGGAATGTGCTGTTATCCAACCTCCAGCAAAATCCTATCTGCACTGCAGAGGAGAGGAGGGGACGGAGGGATGGAAACAACAGGAAACAATATGTCCTCCTCATAATTTGCCAAAGTTGATGGGAGGTGGGAGAGGGTATGATAATAATACACAACACATTATATATGACAACCTGGACACAGCGTTAATCAAACATCTTTGAACCGTTGTATTTTCTTCATCAGTTCAAGAGACTTTGGTGCCGACAGAGAAAATGGTTCTGATGTTATTTACTTGGTGCAGGATAAACAATACATGTGGCTCAGTTTCTGTATGGGCTGTGGAAATTCATTTGTGTTCAGTGTTACTGTGAAACCCAAAATCAGCTCCTACAGAAAGCAAAAAGAGGAACACAAGATGGAAACACCAGTGGATCTATTTTTATTTATTTATGTTTTACAGTGACACACTCAGCTCAGTGATCACAAAAAAAAGAAAGTCCTGATTCCCAGGCTTCCTCTGACGTGTGTTTTCACTGCACAGGATATTTTACACCAAAACAATTCAAACTCTGCTCTCAAAATTAGCTGCATCTCACACACACACACCCACACACACACACACACCCACACACACACACACACACACACAGCCTCAGCGTACACACAGGGCCGCTCCTGTCCAGCTGCTCCCCTCCATGAAATCACACACGGCCCCAAAAGGACAAATGTTTGTTTCCCTGTAGAATTAATGAGGGCATCAGTTCCTGCCACCTCCACGCTCCTGCACCGACAGGCTGCACCCAGCTCCCGCTCTGCCAGGGCCTGAAAGCAAGAAGTAAATATTAGGACTTGACTATTTAGAAAAGAGCTGAAATGTGCAGGCCACAGCAGGGCCATGCGAGGGGCAGCAGCAGGAGGAAGGAGCGCCTGGCTCCTCTGAGATGTGCTCCCCAGCAGGATGTGATGGAGATGTGCACTAATTGCTTCAACCCTTCACACATACCTGCTCCTTGTAATGGCCCTGCAGTTATTGATCTTCAAGTACAGATTAGTCTCCCCTCACTCACCCACTCTACGTACAGATTGCTTTGCATTGTGGTGGATAGTCTGCATGTTCTCTGATCAGAGGGAGCTGAGTGATACGGTCTCTGCAACAATGTAACAGAGGAGGAGCTTAGATCCAGGTACGTGCTTTTAGGAAACTGTATTCACATCAGGTTTTCCACTACCTGGTACCAGCTCACGTCTGCTCAACTGGCTTTAGTTTGGATTACAGAGGATAGCCCCGCCTCCTCCGTGTAGCTGGTGGTCAGGTGGAGGAGAAGAAAGTTGATCTTCAGAGTGACTGTTGTGGTGTAACACAGAGCAGTTTGAAGATGTTTTCAGGAGAAAAGTTGTTTTAACTTCAAATATGTTGTTAATTCATCAAGAGATGTGAGGTCCTGCTCCAACCTCCATCCACTGACCGTTAGCCCAGAGCTGCTTCATCTCCACCCTGTGTCTGGTCTACAGCAGCACACTGGCCCCATGTTGTCTTACACCTGGAAAGTTTAGTTGCTCGGTTGTTGGACTGTTTCTGTTTGTGGAGGTTCACTGTTGGTCTGCTTCATCCAGTTCTAGTGGGTGTCGACCTGGACTTGAGTTGATCTGAATATACTTTTGAACATACACATGTGCAGGAAATGCTGACCCACTAACAGCGCAGCCGGATGTGTCCAGATCCACCACCTCATGTGTTTTCAGTGACTGGATCTTTGGAGCATCTTGAACGTGTTCACGTCTGTGTTATTTTTAGCTGTGCGGTTGCCATCGGATCACAGTGTAAACAGTCCTACACACGCTGTGAAGCTCTTTGTACAGATTTACAGAGAGCCCATCCAGGATCAATGCAAGCATGCACGACCACACAGGATCAGAGTGTGAGTGGAGGAAACCAGTGAGTTGGCAGAGGGCATATGTGGAAGTGGAGGAAGCAGAGCCCTCGCCCTCTGCTTCATCACTGTGAGGATTCAGCAGCACACAGAGAGAGGAGGTCTGCAGGTCTGAGACAGCACCTCACATGTTTCTGTAGCATCACCATCTAACCACAGCTCCACCTACAAGAAAATAAAACAAAGTTGGATGTAGTCATCAGTCCTTCCTTTGTTACCTCCACCAAGGAGGTTATGTTTTTGCTGACGTTTGTCTGTCTGTCTGTCTGTCTGTTGGTTTCCAAGATAACTCAAAAAGTTATGGACGGATTTGGATGAAATTTTCAGGGATTGTCCAGATGGGGATAAGGAACAAATGATTAGATTTTGGAAGTGATCCAGATCACCGTCTGGATCCAGGAATTTTTTGAAGGATTCTCCTCACAAAGTCTCTCCTCGAAGGCGTCCATCTTGATATGCTAGCTCAAGCGCAGTGCAGTTTCTTGTATTGATTTTTACACGCGTGCAGTTACTAGCGTCCTCCACGCCCAGGCGACGCGGTCACATTTTTGGAGCTGTACGCGGACGCCTCCGCGCCTGTCCTCTCGAGCGCTTCCTGACGTGTTCCATGACGAGATTTACGTGACGCGGACCCTCGCGCACCAACGTGGACATGTGGACGTGGAAAGTATGAATTGGCCTTAACAGTACTTGGTGGAGGTCTGAGCTCTCAGAGTGATTTTCTAGTTTGAACTGAAGTAGTTTAGTTTTGCAGAAATGTTTTTGTTGCTTGATGCTTTGAGGAGGATTCTGTTTTTTTCATAGTTTGGGGTAGTGTAGGTTATAATGACATCATACCTGTCACATGTTGGTTAGGTCCAGTTGGACTTTGCTGTTAGATTAGTTATAATCATTAACCTGCTTCAGACAATACAGTCATAAAGAGCTGTTTACATTACTTAACATTTAAATGCATAAAAACCAAATTCAAAGTGATCTTATCAAGTAAACTGAAAGGACTTCATGATTTTTTTTATAAACAATCAGTTTTCTGATTTCACATTGTACAATTTAAAGACTAAGAAACAAGACCAGGGTAATAATCCTATATTATAATTTTATTTAAATACATAAAACATCCCAGGGTTTAAATACTGTGACAGTTTTTTCATAAAGGAGTTTAATGATTGGGGGGAAATAATGAGGACCTAGAATAAATGCTTCAGAGTCAAAATCTGTCTGTGGCCTTGTTGCTGGAGCTCAGCACCTGCTTCACCTTCAGTAGCAGGTTATTGATGATTGATGGTGGCACATAGTTTCCAGTTTGGTTCTTAAGTGGAAAAAAAAATCCCCTTTTTCCCACAAGGCGAGTCACCAATCAGACAATTCACAATTCAAGTCAGTGCTGCAAACAGTGCTAATCACACATAATGGCTTCACTGGACGCCCGTCCCACTCAGACGTTTGCCAAATAAATGGTATTACCTCACTCAGACTGAGAAGTATGGAAGCAATTAAAGCGAGGGGGTAATCTGGCTACCACTCAAACTTAGCCTTATGTTTCACATGGTGGAGAGGAGGAAATAAATATGGCCGTGTATAAAGTGGATTCCCTGGTCACATTATTGCTGTTTCTCCCTGTAAAGAATGGTTCCTCTAAATGAGAGCTCAGGCTGAAAGGTTTGTGGGAGAAAAAGACTGATTTACTGTGATGCGCTTCAGTTGCTGCAACAGAAGAAACGTCTGAACTTCAGGCCTCGCTCGTTCATTTGGACGACTTGAAGGAGACAGCGGCGTTTAACCAGACTGAGGAGGATCTGATCCGAGCACTGAGCTCATGCTGTTGGTCTGCTTTAGGCCAGGACTGTGGACGGTGAAGCCTCTCAACAACTGGAGCTGCTGGAGGAAGTGGAGGTGCAGTTTTAGCACTTAGCCCCGAGGTCGTCCTCGTGTTGCAGCGTTCAGTGCCCGGGTTATCAAAATACTTCAACAAAGCTGAATGGAGATCAGCAGACGCAAAATAAAAACCTCAAAGAAGAATGATTCTCACATCTAACCTCCGGGCCACAGTCACAGTGAGAGCAGAATATTTGTTAGAAATAAACAGCACCCACATCTGGTTTCAATACATCAATATATATGACAAACAAAGTCCTTTCCCAACAATATCCACTTGAGCATGTACTTTCTAAAACTGGACACCGACAACAAAGGAACACACACGCTGCCCTGCACTTCAGATGATCATCCACTAAAATAAGACTCCAAGTGTTTCCAATTATTTGTCTTATTCAACAGTCAGCTCATAAAATCTGTGCCTCACTTCATAGATGTATTAAAGCTACAACAAATGAACTAATAATGCACATTAGTGACACATAAAAAGCTGCAAAAACGATGTCGTAAATCTGACAAATAAGAACAAAAAATCCAGCTGACATGTGGAAAATCATTACAAATCTAAAGGCTAATGAAACTAATTCTTGCAGAACGTCACCTCTTTGTTCTCGTTTTCCTTAATTTCCACCATTTTTCATATCTGTCATTAAGCAGATTTCTTTGATGTTTGAACATGACATCAGTCAGCCCGGCCTGACAGCTGCCTGTTAGATTAGGACACTTCATGCAGGGTGGTGATGGCCTGACGCCTTAACTGATCTGTGGTCAGTGTGGGGGGCGGGGCCTGTCATTAATCAGATGATCAGGGCTGATCTTTACGCTGCTGGCTAGGTGAATGTTTCTCATCATCTGTCCTCTCACTTGAACAGGGGGAGGCTTCATGTTCACAGTGGCTAAAATAACCCCCGTCATGCTCTCCACACACTGACCGCTGCACCGACACATCGGGCAAAAACCCTGGAAATCTGTGCCTGAAGTCACCTTTAGATGTGTGACCCTGAGTCCTCTCCTTGAATTATAGGCTGAAGTTTACATAGTTTAACTCAGCCAGACACTGGGTAAACACGGCGGCGTTTGACTGATCTTCATGCGAATAAAGCCTCACCGCTCCCTCTTTAACCCCTCTCACTGGTGGTAGTTAGTTCGCTGCTTTTCTCCCTGGGTTTGTTGACTCCTCCACTGAGGCCACAGCCTGCTCCGTCGGCCCCCTGCACAGATTTACTGTGATTACACGGACCGGTGTTTACTTTTCCCAGCATACTTAGCTCGCTGTTTCTTTTATTCGTATTAATTCGGTCTCGCTCTTTCCCCTCTCCACAGCTCCTTTCATCTGTCCTGCCTTTGATAGCTCTCACTGAAGGTCCACCCTCCAGAGAGCCACCGATTCATAACTCCACTGTCAGACTGTAGACGTGCAAAGTTATCTACTGAAGAGCAATTTAGTGTGAAGACTCCACCAGATATGTTGCTGTGCTGAACAACGTGGCATTCAGCTGGTGTCCTGTGCTGCAGCAGAAGTTAATGAAATGTTGCTGTGTTAACCATAGTCACACATCTTGATTGGTGCACCAGATACAATTATAGGCTTATTGTGATTACTTTGACTCATGGTGACTCATCAGAGATGAACAGCTCGCTCTGTAACTCAGCTCCTGGTGTTGGTAAAAAAAAGATGTTTAAAGAAGGTGTAAAAAGTAATTGTCAATCTTCTGCTAACATACATGTTTTAATTTTATTTAAAAAAACAAACATTTGCAGTACATATAACTGACTTAATTTCTGTTATTAATAGTTCAGTTTTAGGATTAGTTTTCATCAGGATGAAAGTAGAAGAAATGTTTAAAATAAAGGTGAAAATAGAAGAAGACCAAAACAAAAGAGTCATGGATGTGCACAAGGAAATAATAGAAATAAAATGAAATGAAATGAAATGAAATAAAATATGAACTTTATATGGCACACAGCAAAAACAAGATTTTATGCATAAAATTCAGAAACATTAAACGATCATTTCCACAGATAAATCTTAAAATCCTCATTTAAAGCTTTTTGGTTAAATTAGTTTCCTACTAAACACCAAACTCCTGCTGGTGTCTGTTCCTCAGCCATCCAGAGAGGTGCATGCTTTGCATCTCCCAGCAACATGCCTGAGGACACACACACACACACACACACACACACGCACAAACAAAAAATGGCCTTTAACAGCACATACTGCTGGGTTCCTATTTAGAGGCTGCAGGGTGAGGGTGGGGGTGGGGTCCACAAAAGTCCATTTACAGTACGGGTCAGTACATCTGAAAGCCTTTACCACTGCAGCCAAATTCTTTGTCCCCCTCATTCACAGCTAGTTATCTAGACTGCAGGCTGCACAAAGGCAATTGACATTATATTGTCCGGGCTGACATTAACCCCTGATATTTTCACTGCTTTCCATTAAAGTCCTCTTTCCCTTCTCCATTACCAGGCAATTCCCACAGAGCGAGGGGTCACCCCGACCGCTGAGAGATACTCAGATAGTCTGACAAAGACACAGAGAGAAAAGAAACATAAACTGCAGCAGCGATTGGTTCCGTTTTTTGTCTTTCCTTTTGTTTTGTCTTGGTTTCGGACACAAAGGTCCCTAACGGCCCGGATGAGGACGGCTCTAAAGCTGCTTTTACCTGATCCTGGTCCCATTCATGTCCAGTTTACTCACACACTCACACTCTGGCACTGCACCTCAGCTGTGTGTTGGCAGATAGAAAAATGTAATCGCGTGGAGCAAATTAATAACAACAGGTAGCACATGAGATGTTGAATCATGTCCCAGTGGGATGATTCAGAAGGGTGAGAGGAAGGTCAGCTGAATAGTTGCACGGCTTCATGATAACAATGGTTGCTCAGAGGGTCAGTTGGTCAGGTCCCACATTTTCCTCACACTGAGGCAGGTCAGACCCGGGGCCTATCTAATCTTCAGAGGCGTGATGAAATGACTATAATGTCATGCTTATATGTGGTTTTGGTGTGTGACAAATTCCAGGAAAGTGTTTATGTATTTAAACATTTACCAAAGTACAAGTGTGTGTTTAATAAAAGTAGTGAACTCCGAGAGTCAAGAGTTCAGCTGATTCCCTCAGAGCTTCATCCAAAGTGCTTCAAACATGTTTGAAATGGACTATTTTAAAAGGTTTCTGCAGACATTTCTGAAGAGTGAAGAGTACCATTCATGAAGCTGTGGATCCCACTCCCTACAGGCTGTTCAGTGTCCTCATAAGCACCTTTTCATCCACCCTGCTGTGGTCTGAGGGCAGTGTGCAAGTCCTCACTCAGCAGGTGAGGCTTCACATTTCTGCAGCGGTGAACTCGGTGACAGACAGCAGAGGGTGGACTCATAACCTATTCTCTCCAAATGCCAGGCTGAGGAATGCCAGTGACTGAGGAGTCCTTGAGGCTGTCGACGGACAGGCCTGTGTGCAGACGGAGCAGACCCCCGCTCACCTGCACCCGGCAGATCCTCCCTGCCCCCAAACCACGAGTCCACAGTACGCTGTGTCCTCGCTGTGTCTGCTTTTAGACTGCTGCTGCTCACTCTGTTGTTCAGTTACTGCCCTCAGTCACATTGTTACCACGCAGCATTTATGAGGTTTGAGCAGCCAGGTCTTGGATCTGGAGTCACATTCCTCCACATTATCTGAACTCTATGTGTCTAATCAGCTCCACTGAGCCTACGTTTGTTGTCAAAAATGGAATCAAATGAAAACTACAGCTGTGAAACATGTCCAGCTTCACAAACAGGCCACTAAGATCTAAATGACTGGTGATAACAGTCCTCTCAGCCTTGTTTTTTCCAGGGTACGCCGGCTTGTTTTGGCAGTTTCTGTGTGCGTCCACAGGCTGGGGTCAAGAAGTGTTACAGCTCCAGTGAGTGTGCAGCCTTGTGCAGGCTGGTGCTGCGATGTATCATGTGAGCTCACAGCATGAGCTTAACATCCTCCACAGCTATTTCTGTCAGTGTAAAATCATGAGAACCACTTTAAGCAACACAAGGCTGGTCAGAGGGCAGCATCTCCACTCTGCACAGCACCGGGGCTGTTCCCACCGGCGGGCCTGCAGTCTGCATATATGTCCTCAATAAATTAGATTAGTGCTTTTTAATTTGCTGTTTGTCCACTGGAGGTCTGCGACTCAGACAGATGAGGGTTTGGGCCGTGGTAGGAGTGACAGAAATCCCTTTGCAATGGCCTTTGTGAGGAGGGGGAATGTCCAAACAAACACTTTCCCAGGGTTTGGGTGATTCAGAGAGAGATCCCAACAGGCTGTCAGGTCGAACCCTGCAACTCATTACTAACTGAGCTGAGCTGATTTACAATCTCACTGTGCTATAAGTCGTGGTTAAGTGGTATTTTATAACACTTGGATTTCAGTGAATTACACTAAATGTTGCTTAGTTTAAAAATAATTATCCTTGGAGGTGACGGATTCGTCTTTGCCAAAATTCTGCACAATGAACTAGATACTACATCATCAGTGACAGTTCACAGAAAATCATACGACATCCATGTAAAGATGATGGTGAAGATCATTTAATTATTTTATAAATACTTCTGTCTTTATTTCAGTATACAAAATAACAGTATGTACATCCACACCAAAGTGGTTTACAAAATCCATGAGTTCAGCTCATACGCTCTGAAAAATAGAATATATTTAGAACTGCCTGCATGTCAGACAAAAAGAGATAATGCACCATTTCACAAAGTCCTTAAGTTTCTCTCAATCCACAGGGATGCAGGGATGTCACCATCCACACAGGACAGTGTGAGAGTCCAAAACATCAACCACAGAAATGCTCCACGACTGAGAAGTACTTGAAGTTCCCTTTGTGTACCTTTTCCTCTGTTGTCCGTTGCTGAAGAGGAACAGTTTAATAGTACCTATTAAAAACAAAGTGTGGATCCATGAGAACCATCCGATTTCCGTGGAATGAAGCCAAACATAAGTCTTTGTCTAGTCAGGAGAGGAGGAGACAGTCCCTCTCCCTCAACATAAAGTCCAATATTATTTCTTTTTATTAGAGATATAATAAAATAGACTTTCAGTATCCCTGGTGGGGGGGATTTATAATCTATATCAAGAAAAAGAAAATACCCAGGAGGACGGCGGTCTTCACATGAAACGACTGGCGCTGTCGCCACACTCTCCACGTCCAGGCTTGTGAAGCAAAAACAGCTCAGACGCCCAAATGGCAGTTTGGAGGTTTGATATAAAATGATACTGAGACCAGAATAGACCACTGGTCGTTGAGATACGCATGCTAAAGCTTAAGACAAAAGTAAGCCTTCTCGGTACTGTAGTGCTTTGGTTAATCTGTAGCCTCGGTGGCTGGGTACAAAGTGGGGGCTGCTGGTGGGCCAGCGGGGGCACGGACTCATTTGCAGACGTATCTCTCCACGATCCGCTCGCACTTCTTGCAGGTGACGTAGCAGCACCAGTGGTACTTGCAGTGGCAGCGCTCCACCAGCTTCTCTGTGTACGGGTTGTAGCCACGGCCGCAGCACATCAGGTCACAGCTGTCACTGCCCACAGAGGTTTTGTTGCACTGCCTGCAAAACACAGAAGGTGTTATGTTTAATATTCATTGTATTTAGCGCTGCAATAACCAACAAAGAGAAGAGGAAACAGGTTGTGGGCTAAACAACCTGCTATGAGAGCGAACATGTTCTGAGACAGTTGGGTTTACATTTCCTTCCTACACAGTCCAGCAGCCTGTCAGGAGTCTACAATGGTCCCTGAAAAGGGTTTGACCGATCGATGTGCTTTAACCTTTCGTGCACGCCCTCTCCCAGACATTTTCTTCTTCCATTTTCTTTTTGTCTGGTTGTCTCTGGGCAGTGGAGGCCTCGCAGCCTCTCGCTTCAGAAGCCCCGGGGCATCGTGAATGAGCAGAGAATAGCCCTGCCATAAATCACACTGAATACACAGGGCTCCCCTCCCTCTCTTTAGCGCGCCCTCTTCACATAATTGCTTTGTTTTATGATGGCAGAGTGTTAATGACCAGTAGGGTGAGCTGATGGCTGCTGCGGGAGTGGAGGAGGAGGAGGAGGAGGAGGAGGAGGAGGGACAGGAGTCACTGAGAATATCAGACAGGTTTATTACATTGGTGGGAGCTGGCAGATAGACAGAAACCCCCACACAGTTATGTTTGGTCAAGAGCAGCGTGTCATTAGAGCTCTCTGTGCTGTAAGTGGGGCAGGAGGACAGTTCA